>CAVNYN010209504.1:0-14226 GCA_963692815.1 Nyctanthes arbor-tristis
TGAAGATTTTTCCTCCCTGGTAGTTTCGCTATCAGATGCCACGGTATATGCTTGCTCAGTCATTCTTCAAAATTCACTTATACTTCACAAATCACCTATTTTCACAAAAAGGTACTGTCAAACACAACTGTTGAGCTTAGTCATATCAACCACTCATGCTTCACAAAAAGCAAGCAGATAATATAGTTTCTTCAAACATTTTTTTCCCCTGGATCACCATATATTTTATATATATATATATATATATATATATTCCACATTTTTAAAATTTTCCTAAAAAATTGAGATACAATATAAATTGCTTGAAGGAAGACTGACACTGTCAAACATTTCTGAGGATGCAAATAAAACAAAAAAACCTAGTCAGAGGACTTGTCATGAGAGTGAAAACGAAAACCTCAATGCTGCTTATAAACACAGATTACTTTGAGACAATAGGAGAAAGGGATCAGGATATAGAAATATAGCAACCTTTTTACCCGATTACACTACAGAACTCTACAAGCAACCAAGATTCTGTAACCACTCAGAATACCGTATTGCTTCTGCATACCGCCGTACATATTTCGTAACAAGTTAATTTTGCTCAACAACAAAAATTAGGGTGATCAATTAACATTACATTAATTTAACTTTCACCGGATACATTTGAAAAGTTCTGGAGACAATAATTTATTGGTCTTGAAATTGTTAGAAGAAATTTTGATTAGATAAATTTCGTTTTACAAATTTCTAGTATTTTACTGTTTTTCTTTGGTTCTTTCCTACCGAAATTAGACTAGTTAAGACCCTCGAGAAAAATGGTGCATCCATTGTATCTTGCTCACTTAGACGTGTGCTCTTCCGATCTGTTCCGTCAATTCTCTCTTTCTCATTTTCGTTTCTCTCTATTTTCTCAGTCTCAGCAATGCTCCACATCAGGAACAAGAACCAGTCAGTAACAAAAGAAATGGTCATCTTGATCCCTTATACGTTACACCAAAAAATGCCACCTAATGTCCTACATTAAATCAATAATAACTACAACTATTTTGCATAAAAAATAATATAGAACCATTCAAGAATGAAGGGGGGAAATTTTCTCAACCATCTTCACCGTACATGCATCAATTATTGGAAGCAGAACGATAACAAAGAAAGTGCCCGCAAAAATAACTAAGATTTTAGCACAAGCAAAGTGATTCAGCAAACTGGAATTTACAACGAAAAAAAACAAATGCAAAGCCAACTAATAGTAGACGAACATGTAAAATTCACATTCAAATCAAATAACACGAAATACTAAAAACTCACCAAACAGGTTATATATGCTTTAAGAAAACTTAATAAAGTTATTTCTGACGAGGAAATTAGGAATTAGTGACTAAAGCAAACGGCTGCCAATCAAAAGAAGAAAAGGATTTGCTTATAGAAATGTACGATGAGAAGGAGACTGAAGCAGAATCACTTACCCTTTTTCTTGAGGAACAGAGAGAAGAGGGCAGAGAGGTTGAGAGAATTCTTGGAAGTACTAGAACACTGAAGATTTTGGAATGGTAAGAATATACAAAGGCGCTGGCGCAAACATTCTAGAGCTTCCCAGAGAGAGCAATTTTTATTGCGTTTTATACCTATTTCGTTTGACCGCTAGCAAGACTAAAGGGCCCCAATGGATGCTTTGTTGTCGTGTAACTCGTAGTACTGGGGGAAAAAATTCAATTACTCCTATTTCAATGTTGAAGACTCATAAAAAACTCACACGTAAAATTTAGAAAATTTTAAGGAATTCATGACTGGATTTTTTACGGAGCTTAAAAATTAATGAGTTATTGACATTTAATGCGTGTCAAGTGAAGTGACAGTATGTGAAACTCAGGCTCAGTTTCATAGCCGAACCGCGTAAAATTTTAACTCTATTTTTGAGGCTTTAAACTTATGTGTGAGTTGGTAATTGGTTAAAAATAGAGGTGAATACGGTTCGATTCGGGTAGTTTTTACATTTATTTTTAAACCAAATCATCATACCCGGTTTAAAGAAATTGTAAACAAATCAAACCACTCAATTTTTCAAACCAAACCAAATCAATCTTAAATTTTCGGTTAGATTCGATTCAGTTTTAAACCACAGTTTAGCTTCGATGTAATGAGAATAAACTCAAAATATGATAGTTTTATTAATATAAATATATTCTATTATACTAATATGTTTTTTGAATATTAATATCAACATCAAGCTCTTCCGATCTAATAAATTTTACTAAAACACAAACATATAATTAATGGAAAGTAACAGAGGAAAAAGCTCAAATAATACATAAACTTCAAATGCTTATGGAAGTGCTATTTTGTCAAGCATCTACATGTCAAAATTTTAGAAAATATACTCGGTTAACTACTATTTAATTTGCCCAAAAACTTTTCTTATTGGTATTAATCAAATTAGTTAAAAATTAGCATATTAAATTACTAAAATGAACCAAATTATCACAAGAAATTCCTTATTAGAGTGTCAAACTCACTCAACGGATTTGACAATTATAAATAAATTAAGTCTTTCATATTTTTCTCCTCATATTACTTACAAATTAATAATTTTTTAATTAAATTAAAACATAAAAAGCAGTTCCGTCCAGTCTAAGTGGTTTTTGAAATGTCGAGACCTAAACCAAACCGTTTCAAGTAGTTTGAAACTTTTTCAAACTAAACCAAATCATTTCACTTTTCAAAGCAAATCAATCCAAATGATTTCCTTGGATTGATTTGGTTTTTTAGTTTGGCAGTTTATTTATTCAGTCTTAGCTTGAAATATCATATTAAGATACTCTAGAGTGTCATATATTTTCTTTGGTACCCAGTGGGTCAATGACAATGAAATTTTTAGTCACGTTAATTACAATTATTATTGATAAGAATAATTTTTCCTTAGCATAAAAATTGAGTAATTAGCGTAAAAGGTGAAAATGAGTTCTACTCAAGAGGTTGTAACAATTGGTGTCAGAACATGAGTCTCATTCACCCCCAGACATCTGGTAGACTACATCGCTAGACGCCCGATATGGTGGCTTTTAATTGGGACAACCCACATGCAGTGTAATTCAAAGCCACCACGTCGGACATCAGGTAGTGTAGCCCGCCAGATGTCTGGCGTGTGATCATTTTCCGTCAGAACATGTCCCCATGTCTCGTAGCTACACTCGTGTGACACTGGAATTGTAGCATTCATTCAAGACTAGCCATCACTAATGCAATGTGGGAAGTGACATCAGTATTGAAGCGTTTGCCTTGGGACTGTTAGAATTGTTGTTTACTTGATGACTAAGTCAATTTGACTTGGCCCATCTTAGTTGTTGCTTATGTTAATAATGTTCTGATTTGTAGGGCTTAGTAGATTTTTATTCATTCATAACAAATTGACTAGGTCTTTAGATAGGCTATGTGGTAGCTTGATTCTTGCAATTCTTTTTTTTTTTTTGTACGGCTTATCTAAAGCCAGAGTATCTTTCATTGAATAACATCAAGCTTTGAACTTCCAGTTTACTTGTATTGTTTTGAAACTTGAGAGTACAACAAAGTTATCAGAACTCCACGCAGTGCTTGATTGAGAGAAGTTAAGAACTGCAATATCCTAATAAGAGAGAAAGAGTGAAACACATGGTGAGAACGAGTGAAACACTTTCTGAGGATTAAAAAGAAAAAAGAGAGAGTGAGAAGTCTGAAATGGGAACAGAAAAGTTAGAGATGGCAACAGATAAATATGTTCAAGCTGCCATTCCTCAGTTTGATGGTCACTGCGATCACTAGGCTATGCGTATGGAGAATCTTCTTCGATTCAAAAAGTATTGGCACTTGATAGAGTCAGGAGTTGCCACAATAGAAGATAGGGTTGTGCCAACAGAGGCATAAAAAGAAACACTCGAGGCGCTATGACTTAAGGACCTAAAGGTGAAAAATTACCTTTTTTAGGCCATTGATCGCATATCATGGAGACAATTCTTGATAAGGGAAGTTCCAAAAGCATATGGGACTCTATGAAGCAGAAGACCAAGGGTCAACACGAGTTAAAAGGGCTTAATTGCAAACTTTGAGAAGAGAATTTGAAGTACTGCAGATGAAAGAAGGGGAGAAGGATGACGAGTATTTTTCTCGGTTACTAACTATTGTGAATAAGATGAAAGTTCACGGAGAAAAGATAAAGCAGGTCATAATCATTGAGAAAATTTTGCAATCAGTGACTGCCAGATTCGATTATGTAGTATGTTCAATGGACGAGTCAAATGATTTGAGCTAACTTACCATAGATGAGCTTCAAAGTAGCTTACTTGTTCATGAACAAAGAATGAACCGTCACAATAGAGGTGATGAACAAGATTTGAATGTCTCATATGAAGGAGATAGATGTGGTCGAGGTGCATCTTAAGGTCATGGAAGAGGCAGAGGCAGACATGGATTTAACAAAGTACTTTATGGAGTGCTACAAGTGCCACAAATTAGGACACTTTTCATATGAGTGTCCTAATTGGGAAAAAGGAGCTCATTATGCAGAAGTAGATGGAAATAAAGAAATTTTGTTGTTGATGAGTCTAATGGATTTTCACGAATCTCAGAAGGGAGAGATATGGTTTCTAGACTCAGATTACAGCAACCATATGAGTGGAGATAAGAAGTGGTTTCTCCATCTAGATGAGACATTCAAGCAGGCTGTGAAACTCGACAATAACATCAAAATAGCAGTGCTAGGGAAAGGAAGCATCAAGTTGTGAGTTAATAGCACATATCAGGTGATTACTGAGGTTTATTATTTACCAGAGCTTCAAAAGAATCTACTTAATATTGGCCAGTTGCAAAGAAAAAATCTTGCTATTCTAATATAACATGGAGTATGCAAGATTTATCATGGTACACAAGGGTTGATTATGCAGACTCAAATGTCCACTAATCAGATGTTCATTCTTCTTGTTATATCGGAAACAAAAGTGCAAGCTCAAGTTCTGATTCCTACTTCTGCATGCTTTAAAACCACATCCGGAGATCAACCTGACTTGTGGCATCGTAGATTTGGGCACTTAAATTTCAAAGGCTTAAAAAACTTTGTCTTGTAAAAAGATGGTGAAGGTACGCCTTCTCTTAATGCTTCATCTGAAATATACACATTATGTATGGTAGGCAAGCAACATCGAGAGACAATTTCTAAGAAGAGTTTGTGGAGAGCTAATCAGAAGTTGCAACTCGTACATGCCGACATCTGTGGCCCCTTTTGGAATTAATGTACAAGACCTAATAGTTGGACCGGGTTTGTACATAATGGACTGATTTAATTAATAAGATTAATTGGTCAGACTGTACATGGGCTTTAGAATCCTAATCAGATTAGGGTTGCGCTAATGTTTCGTAAAAAACCTATAAATAGAGCGCTTTAAGGTCTCGGGTTACTATGATTTTCACACACATTTTATATTAACTTGCTAGCACAAGATAATACAGAAACCCTAAACCCATTATGAAAAGTTCATGTTCTTGGATTATTCTTGCTGTGTGGATTACTATTAGAGGCTGTACACTTAGACAGCTGCGGTGTGATCAAATAAACCAAATTTGCTGACTTTCTTATCACGAATTCTATCTAAGAGCAAACTTGATCCTGATGTAGGAATTATAGTTTTTATTTTCGCTGTGTATGTTGTCTATAATTCCTAACAGTGATATTAGAGCCACCTTGCTTCTTGTTAGATTTTGTTATTATATGTGTAATAATAATTGTTATTGTTTCGAATCAATTTGATTTGTGGTAATTGGAGTTTTTTTTTTTAATATTGAAAATTTGAATTTGATTCGTACTTTTCAATAGAACTAAAAAAAAAAGTGGGCAACAGTGCTATGGTAGCGCCTTACCGCCAAAATAGTTTCGGCGGTCCAGCGGTCAAGCACGGGAGTTGCAGCGCCCATTTGGCCACTGCAACTGCACCACTGCTGTTGCTACTGCGGCGTTGTAGCTGCGGAGAGAGGCTGCTGCGGACCTGCTACTGTTCACAGGAGCATGAGGCGCTACTTCTGGAACAGCGCCTACCACTGATAGCTTCCGCTCTAGAAGAGGCACGAGGAGCGGCAGAGCCTGCTTGCCCGTTGGTGGCTGCGGCTAGGGTTTGGAACCCTAGCCGTTTGTGGTGGCATGTCATCGTCAAATTCGAGTGGTCCAATAATCGGTCCACAAAAGCTCTGAAGTCAAGGTATAGTGGCTGGTTAGGCGGAATGACCACTATACCTCGGTAGATTGCCCCAGCCGTCCCCACAACCCCGCTGGCAACGAGTTGATGAGGTGTAAGGTAGCTGTGATTCCGTCCGCCAGGTGGGGGCACTCTTCATAAACCCTCGACCATAGACGATATACTTCTCCAATTTGCTGAACTACGTTATGCCTTGAGTTCCAAACGTACTCTTCGTACCGCGCACCCACCCTCACATTACGCGATCAAAGGCTGTGGTTTTCTTAACAGTAAGTCTCGTGCCGGCCATATCTGCCATACCATTTATGGTATTAGAGTCCAATGGTTTATTATAGATTTTAGCCTAATTTCGAGGACTGGTTTATGTTTAGACAATAGAGTTAATCTTCACATCACAGCTCAAAACATGAATTTAACAATTCGTAGTAAAAATTCATAGCATGTATTGGATATGAATATTTGAATATTTATACTGCATCAACTATAGTAAATTTTCATTCAAAATCACATGAATCTATAACATAGGCTTTCAAATTTAAATACAGTTATGGAAATAAAATTCATAGTATCCAATATAAATTTCAAACTTTACTGTAATAAAGCTTTCAAAAGACTCTACCTTTTCAGAGTCGGCGCGGATCAGCGGGAGCGGGCAGCAGTCAAACTCTAATATATGTATGTATATATATATTATTTTTTTCAAAAACCAAAACAGCTACTGCTCACTGTGAACAATAACATTCGGTTACTGTTCACTGTGAATAGTACTCGAGGTTACTGTTCACGGTGAACAATACTTTTTTTTTTTTTTTTTTTACTTTTTTCCCCAAAAAAGTATACTTAAGGTTCTGATACCAAACTGTAACGCACCAAATTCTATTATCTTGGAACGTCATCAAAATTAGCTTTTGACCCTTCAAACATTTACAATCATGCTGCTCGAGCACAAAATGTATTTATTTTTATTTTGCAAAACTCAAAATTTATAAATAAAGACGGAAACTTTATTTATCAATTTAAATTAAGAGTATTACCAAAGCATATAAAGCTAGCAAAGTTTAGGAAACGAAGTTCAACTGTTAAATAAATATCGTAAAATAACAGTAAGCTAAATATTATTGTTATGATTTAAAATTTAGTTCCTCTACCGCCGCTTTGCCGCCACCGAGCTTCTCAATCTGGAATGTTTAAAAGTGGGATGAGCACGCAAGTATACTTAGTGGGGAACGCTGTGACATCCCAAATTTTATGGACCAAAAGTCAAAGATGGAATAGTGAAGTCAATACCAAAATTAAATTATTTTGGTCAAAATTCAAGTTATCAAAGGGTTTAAGAGGAAGAATTAAATGTTAAATGACTTAGGGGTAATTAAGATTTTTGTAGGACTAACTTATAACAAGCAAGAAATTGAGGGACTTTGGGTGCAATTTTCCTAAATCTCTAGACATTTTTCTTGCATTGAGGATCATGAACATGGTTTGATGCATGTTAATGAAGAAGCTTGTCCCTAAGGAATTCTGGCCGGAAACTGTCAACTGGACTGTTCACTTGCTCAATCAATGCCCTACTCTTGCTGTAAAAGATAAGACACTAGAGGAAGCATGTAATGGCCTCAAACCCTTAGTGGAACACTTTAGAGTGTTTGATTGCATTGGACATTTGCACATCCCCGACAAACATAGGCAGAAACTTGATGATAAAAGTTTGCAATATGTATTTTTGGGTTTAAGCCAGGAATCTAAAGTCTATAGAATGTATGATCCTATGTCAAAAAAGGTTATTATAAGTAGGGACGCAATGTTTGAAGAAGACAAACAATGGGATTGGAGCAAAACAGCTACAGGCGATAGTTGTGCCATTCTTGAATGGGGAGATGAAGATGAGATGCAAGAGCATGAACCAGAAGGTAGTCATGAAAAAGAGGAAGAGAAAGTTGAAAATGGTGCCAATGGCTCTAGTTTGTCATCAAGTGAAGAAGCTGAACACAATCCTCCAAGTCCAGCTCAAGGGAGAGTTAGAAGGGCACCAACTTGGATGGAAGATCATGTAAGTGGTGAGGGATTATCTGAAGAAGAAGAAGAAGAAAATAATATGTTGATACTTTCTGACTTTAATGATCCTGTGACTTTCGAAGAAGCTGTCAAAAGCTCAAAGTTGAAAGAGGCAATGGACTTGGAAATCAAAGCCGTTGAGAAGAATGGGACTTGGGAGCTCACTACACTTCTAGCTAGAGCAGGAAATGGATAAAGTCAAAGTAGGGCTTGTCACCAAAGGATACTCAGTTTAGGATAGACTACACTGAAGTTTCTGTACCTATAGTTCGTTGGGACACCATTCAGATTATTTTAGCTCTTGCTGCTTGTAAAGATTGGAATGTGTACCAGTTCGATGTAAAGAGTGCCTTCTTGCGTATAGAATTGCATGAAGCTGTTTTTATTGGGCAACCTCAAGGCTATGAAGTAAAAGGAGAAGAAAACAAAGTTTATAGACTCAAGAAGGCCCTATACAGACTCAAACAAACTCCTCGGGCTTGGTACAACAAAATTGAGTCCTACTTCATGAAAGAAGGTTTTGAAAGATATGTCTAAATGAACACACATTATTTACAAAAGCAAAAGGAGGGAAATTACTTATGGTAAGTTTGCATGTTGATGATCTCATTTTCACAGGGAATGATGAAGCAATGTTTGAAAATTTCAAAAGGTCGATGAAATAAGAGTTCGACATGTCTGATATTGAGAGAATGGAATACTTTCTCGGTGTAAAGTAGTGCACAGCAGTGAACGAATCTTCATCAATCAAAAGAAATATGCCAATGAAGCGATTGAAAGGTTTAGTCTGGAGCATTGTAAACCGGTAAAAAATCCAATTGTACTAGGTTTTAAACTTGGAAAAGATGAAGACAGTGCTAGAATTGATGCAACTGCTTACAAACAAATTGTGGGGAGTCTTATGTATATGATTGCCACCACACCTGATTTGGCTTATGTGGTGAGTTTAATCAACAGATTCATAGAGAGGCCAACTGAGCTACATCAAGCAGCTGTGAAAAGGGTTCTTCGTTACTTCAAAAGAACTACAGAGTTGGGGATTTTTTACAAAAGAGTTGGAGAAAAGAAGTTGGTAGCCTACACAAATAGCGATTACACGGGATATATTTAAGATCGAAAGAGTACATCAGGGTACATATTTTTGCTTAGTTCAGGTGTAGTTGCATGGTCCTCAAAGAAACGCCAGTGGTCACTCTCTCTACCAATGAAGCAAAATTCATAGCAGCTGCTTCTTGCGCATGTCAAAGCGTGTGGATGCGTAGGATTCTTAAAAGGCTTGGCCATAAACAAGATAAGTGCACTGGTTTTTTTTGTGACAACAGCTTGGCAATTAAATTGCCAAAAAATCCAGTTATGCATGGTAGAAGTAAACACATTGATGTTAGATTTCATTTTCTTCGTGATTTAACAAATGACAGGGTTGTTAACTTGGAGTATTGTGGATCGAAGGATCAGTTAGTTGATATTATGACTAAGCCTTTGAGGCTTGAAGTGTTCATAAGGTTGAGAGAGATGCTTGGAATTTGCTTAGCACCAGTGGTAAACTGATTTTAAATTGTAGTTCAGTTTAAGGGAGGGTTTGTTAGAATTATTATTTACTTGATGACTAAGTCAATTTGACTTGGCCCATCTTAGTTGTTACTTCTGTTAATCATGTTCTGATTTGTAAGACTTAGTTCAGATTTTTATTCATTCGTAGCACATTGACTAGGTCCTTAGATAGGTTATGTGGTAGCTTGATTCTTACAATTCTGTTTTTTTTTTTTTTTTTAAGGCTTATATAAAGCCATAGTATCTTTCATCGAATAACATCAAAATTTGAACTTCGAGTTTACTTGTATTGTTTATTTGAAACTTGAGAGTACAATAGGGACTATGGAGTTTTGTGGTACGTTATGGCTCTAACTGCGGGATACGAGACTCTCCCAACATTGATGAAGAAGGATGATTCAAGTGGGGTTTGACTTTTAAGTTTGAAACTAGTCCAACATCAGAAAATTATGAGAAATTTATTGGTTTATAACCCAAATTTTCTACGGAATCCATGCAGAAATCACACGTGATTTCTCGAAACAGTAAGGAGCCCGTATTGATTCTTTAAAAAAAATAAAAAAAGGAAGTTGTTTTTGACCTTTTAAGCGCTTTCTCGTCAATAGCTAACTTTTGAAGAGGAGCTTAAGTTCAAATCAGGAAGTTGTAACATCTCCTTATGTCTTGCTGTGAATTTTTGCAAGGCATGTTGACAGAGTGAGGTTGGGATTTGTTGCAGGGTAGAATATTTTATTTACATTGTATTCAATTTTTATGATTGTGTACATCACCCCGCACACCAAGTATATCCTTTTGCAGGCACGTGGGATGCTATGACATACCTGGGAAATTCTATGGATGTCGGTTCGTATTACACAATTCATATTTAATGTTAAAAACACAAAAAACCACTATAACCATACGAGTGTAGAAAAATTGTACGTATCAATGGCATATGACGTATCACTAGAAATATTCAAGTATCAAATATTTAGTACTGCAACTATACTAAGCCCTTGTTTGATACTCTTTATCAAAACACATTATAATCCCACCTATCACTGATTTGACAATTACTCATTTATAACCATAAATTTCAAATTTCTATTAAATCTACACCACTCAATTTATCAGATCGTTATAATTTCTCTTTATAAATCAACTACCATAAATTGAATCAAACATCCCCTAAATCTACAAATCACTACACTCTCCTTCAAATTACATTAACATTTGATATTGTATACGTTATCTGTCTAATATAATGTTTGGTATTTGAATATTTTCAAGCATAACACTACATTTTAAATTACCGGTAATAATCACCGACCACCTAACCTCTACTAGGACTCACTTCAGATCGAAGTTTAAACACGAAATCTCTACCTCACCTAAGCAATTATTGAGATAGATATCCAAAACCGCTCTCAAGCTATTCAAAAGCACGGCGAGAACATTGTCTTGCATTTTAAAATACATTTGTTTGAGCGCCGTTTGCAAATTAATTTTAATGTGTTTTAATAAGAAATAATAGAGCGAATGAGTGAAATTGAGTAGTAAAAATTTGTATATTACATATATAGTCTTATAAAATATATGAATATGAATGTCATTACTTTCCTTTTTTTTAATTTAAAAATAGAATGGATTTGCAAACTTTAACATAATGTTTTGGAAAAATTCTAAAGAGAGCTAACCTCTCTCTTGTGGAGTGGAAAAGTACCACACGGCCCCCTATTATTGGGGGATCAGGGAGCCCGCCTCCAAATCCACCAATAACAGGGAGTCATGTAACACTTTTCCACTCTATAAGGGAGATGTTAGCTCTCCTTAAAAAGACTGTACTATTTTAGATTCCTTACATAAAAACCACAATTTCTAATAGCATTTTCAAAAATACTCTTAAATTAAAAGTAATTGTAAAAATATCATTTTGTATTTCAAAACTACCCTAAGCCAATTTTAATTAAAATTCAATTCTTTATTAATTTTAACTTTATTACGTATTAATTTATTATAAATAATAATTATTATGAATAATAATTATAATTAATCATCACCCTTCACAAGAAACACCATTCACGGGAAAAAAAAACACCAAGAAAATCCAAAATAGTCATATATAGTAGAAAACACCAAAATTATGGGGGGAAAACACCATTCATCGGAAAAAAAAATCTGAAAAAAGAAAAAAAATAGCCACAAGCAGCAGAAAACAACAAAATTATGGGGCTAACAATCCAAAATATAGGTGTTACCATTAAAATTATAATAACAACTATTGTAGAAACACTAAAATTATTGGGGTAACAATCCAAAATAAAAGTGTTACCAATAAGATTATCGTAACAACTATTGTAAAAAACTGTTACTACAAAACAATAAATGAATAAAATGAATAACAAAACAAGGATGGTAACATAGGAAAATAAATGAATAAATATTAACTGAAAAATGGTATCAATACCGATAAATAGTAACAAAATGATTATTTAGAAAAAAAAAAAAAAAAGAAGACGAGAGTTCGTCAAAAACTTCAAGACCTGCAATTGTTTGAAACAAAACAATTTGAACAGTTAAGACAAATGCTTAACCAAAACAATAAAGAAATAACAAAAGCTAATCAAAAGATTAGTAATTGAAGAAACTGGGCTATAAACACAAGAAAATGGGGAAAAGAACAGAGTCCAGATGCGCAAACCCCAATTTTCTAGAAAGTTAATGGAAATTTCTTTATGCGAAAAGAACAAAGATTTCGTCAAATAAATGAGAGAAATCCTTTGGGGGTGTCTAGAGATGAAGTTTTGATTCCCCAGAACAACAACCGGCTAGTAAACTTCTCAACCGTTATTATGGCTACAGTCGCTTTGGCAGATCAAGAACGAAGGGTATTCAGGGTTTAACACTTTCTTGGAGTACATGTAGCCCTCTTTTAAAAAATTCAACCAACGGAAAAGGCAAAGAAAACCAGAATAACAGAATTGGATTTCTAGAACCCAATTTGCTTACAGCTGTATTTGATTTTTAATTGAAAATGAAGATTGATAAACAGATGAAGGACCAAAATGCAAGAACGATGACCATCCGTCTACAGACTACAGAGGAAAACACAAGAATAGTAGTGGCTGCGAAATGCAACGACTGCGCGTCAATTGAGCAGTGGTGGGAGATGGTGGGTGGTGGGGCATGTGGCGGTGGGTTATGCTGCGAACAGCAGCACAAAATGCGTCAATTGAGCAGTGGTGGGAGATGGTGGGTGGTGGGGCATGTGGCGGTGGGTTATGCTGCGAACAGCAGCACAAAATGCAGCGACTGTGGCCAATAGTCGCGGCAGTTGCGCGGTGGTGGGAAGCGGCAGGTGGTGGGAGGTTTGTGGTGATGGGGCGGCGGTGGCGGTTGTAGAGTTTGAGTTACATCTAGGTTTTAGTTATATGTATACACAGAGATATTTATATACACACACTAGTGGAGCACGTGCTTCGCACGTGGTTCGCTTCACTTTTCGTTACAATATGTGTGCAATAAAACAAAGTGGGCAAAGAAATGCAAAAGTATATTAGATATTTTCAGCATTAAAGATGGGTGAAAAACTGCTAATTTACTTGTGAGGACTGAGAAAGAATTTTGCCCCATATAGGTCTAGAATGTGATTTTAGTTGTCGCTTCTTTCCTAGATTCCCAGCTGTGCCATTCAATTTTGCTTATTCTAGATAAGTTAGAGAAGCACCCAGATCCACGACCAAAAGAAAGTAAAGTAACAAACAACGAAAGAATCAAGTCAAACCTGTGAGAACAAAAGATCAAAATTGGTAAAGATCTTGTATATAACTCTAATCCATTTTTGAAAATTCCAAACACTGCTGTTGATGGAGGAAACAATGTAATTTGCAGTTTTGATGTTCATGGTAAAGACTGATGTATATGTATAATCAGCCTCTAAGTCCAAATTACCTTAAAGACAAAAGAATAATCAAACCATGAGGCTGGTGTCGGTTAAAAGTTCAGTTTAGAAAAGGAGCAATCTAGAGGAGAACAGTTACAACATGCTAAATTGCTGGTGGGATATAACATTATATGCTTGAGGGCTTGGTGGGTATTTAAAAACAAGAGTGAAGTTTGGGAAAAATTTTACAGTGTCCCTAAAAGAGGAAGAAGAGTTAAAAAGAATACCTTAGCAATCAAGCTGACTTCAAAGATTCCATGTGGCAATTTTGCAGAGAAAACTACTCTTTTCTTTGTACTTGGGCATCTATAAGCAACCAATATCTGGAGATCCTATCTTAACAATGACCTGAAATGAATTTTGTACTAAGCATGTCTGAAGCAATGTGGCATTGTTAAAAACACTACAACAATTTGTGCCCAATAAAGCACAGAAAGCAAAAGCGGTTGTGCCTGAGCATTTGTTCTTATCCATGCAAATTGCTTTAAGAGAACCATATAA
>CAVNYN010209505.1:0-16444 GCA_963692815.1 Nyctanthes arbor-tristis
GGGGGGAGGCGACTTGCCCCCTTCTTCTCTGACTACCAGAAATGGCAGCTGTGCTGGCTGTCAGAAGCACAGGGGGAGACTTCCTCCCTTGTTGCCATTACCGGCAGCCTGACTCTCCCCCCTTTTCTACCATTCCGACAACAAGAATTGTATTTGCCTATGTTAGGTGTAATTGTTTTGCCTATGTTAGGTGTAATTGTTTTGCTTATTTGGAAGCTTCTAATCTAGGATATGCTAGGTGTAATTGTTTTCCTTATGTTAGCTATGTGCAGTTTAATATGTAATCTCTCTTGTAACAATTGTATTTGCCTCTTTGGAATGAAGGTTTCTATGTCTAGGGCCCATGTTTTTGCTTCTGTTTGTATCTGCAAAACGAGTTTGCTGGTTAAAGTGAAACGTTGGGGACATAAGCAATAGCAAATTGAAACTTTTGAGGACATAAGGTAGAATGTTTTTAAAAGGTTAAGGATGTTATATATAACATCTTGAAAACGTTAGGGACGTTAGGTGTAATATCTTTGAAAGGTTGAGGATGTAAACTCTAAAAGTTTTTGAGTAAAAAATCTGCAAGAGTCTAGCCGAAAAACTAGTTATCTACCTGGTATACTTTGAAGCCGCAGTCACATGCGCACAGAACCTTTTCGAGAAATGTCCATAACAACCATAAAACAGCATGCTAAATCCATAAAACTTGCCACACAACAATCAAACAACAACAATCATAAAGCCTGCTATATCCATCCAAATTTCCATAGCACTAGTCAAAGTACACTAATTAAAGATGATATATACAAGCACACCACAATGAAAAGATCGCAACCCAAAAAATGTAGAGTAACTTTGTTTTCACATGTAATCATTGATAGTGAATAGATACATTTTTTTTTTAGTGTAAGGCTTCTTCTTCATCAACCTAATCAAAAGGGCACAAATTTTGACACTCATCAACCAAAGTTTAAAAAAATGTTGAACAAATATAATATAGACGAAATGGAGGGAAATGGACAAGAAGTTTGGAGGGAAATAGTTTTTTGTGTTAAACCCAAAATACCCCCAGCTTGGTTTTGGATTTTGATGGTTAACGGCTGGAATTAACGAAATCTGTCAATAGGGGTGTAATTGGGGAATTCTTAAAAGGTTGAGGACGTACGGAAGGAAAAACAAAGTTTGGGGACGTAATCCATAAAACGTGAAAGGTTGGGGGACGTTAGGTGTAAAAAACACTAAATTTAAATTCAAATTTTGTATAAATGACCACAACCTAATCGTGCCACGTAAAGTTAATGTTTAGAATGATATGAAAACTTACAAGCAGGGTTGATTTTTAAATTGTAGCCAAACGGAGCAACACGAATTCATGCAAACCACTAACAAGCAGGGTAAGAGACAATTTATTGATCAAGAAAAACCTCACCACCACACATTTTCTTTTATCATACCACTCTCTTCCTGTACAAAACTAGAGGATGTCAAACTACACTGAAAATCCCACATGTAACGTTTCTCTGTCCTAATCTTAAACTCTTAATTTAGCAAAACATATGACTGCCTTTTTCTTCTTCTTATGTGCCTCCTCAGTCGAGCATTTTCCTAAATAATATCACATGACTATTTCCTTTTCTACAAAGCCATACATAAGGGTGTGTGTATTTATACTAAAAAAAAAAAAAAAAAACTCCCTGTAAAACCTAATTAAAGTTACCTTATTTTCTTTCTTCTTTTCTTTCGCTCCAAGTTAATTAGGTATAATTTACACCATGAGTCCCTTGTCTTTAACAATTAATTATTTAGGATCAATACCCAATATCTGCACATTGACTCAAAATCTTTCTCATCACAACAAGTCTTCAACAACCATCTCCACACCACTTTATTAGTTGGTACCACCGTAGCTAAATCAAACTCAATAACATCAACCGTATTCAAAGATTCATCTAACCATATCTTTTTGTTTAACACCTTTGAACTAAGTTCTTCATTCTTCTTGCTACTTGCCATAGACCTCATCTCAGTTCCATCATAATCTTTGCCAATACTAGAAGAAGATTGCCTTCTGTGTGATCCTAATTTGGCAGCTCTACCTAAAATTGCCTTCCCTACTAGCTTATAAAAATTACCAAACATCTTTACTTTCATAGTATCCCTTAACTTCATGCTTCTCATCATCAATCCGGTAAACATAACACTCTTCCTATGGCTGATAATCATCAAACTATCCTCTGTTCTGGTATATGTAATAAAAGCATGCACATTCCAAAAACTAAGAATTGTGGACTTTCATAATTATCAATACATACAACATCACTGAAAAATCTTGCTCTACCACATTTAGAAAGCCTGTAGTTTCTGAGATCTCTTTACCTTCCTTTTTGTTTCAAAATGTTTTCTCAACTCATCACAATATATTCTAATATGACCCTTCTTGTGGCAGTAATAACACTTTACGTCCTCTATTGACCGAGATTGAGAATGACAACCACCCATTTGGCAAAAATTTCTTCCTCATAACTCACCTCTACCATGACTTTCCTCGGAAAATACCATAAGAGTTTGTTACTATCTTCAGTTGGCCTCTTCATGTTGGCTGTCTCTAACAATGCAATTGATACCTCATTCATTGTTAGTGTAGATTTTCCCATTACTAGCCTGGTCGTCAATGTCTCACATGACTTAGGCAAGGAAGATAACAATTATTTCCTTATCTTCATCCTTAATCTTCACATCAACGTTCAATAAGTCTACAATACACTTATTGAATTTATTCAAGTGATCTCTAACACCCCTTCCCTTATCCATCTTCAATTCATATAACTGCTTCTTCAAGAATAACCTAATAGTTATGGATTTCGACATATATAACCCTTCTAATGTTTTCCAGAACTTAGGAGACTTCTCGTTCAAATCACTGATCTCCTCATAAGCAAGAGCCAATCCGATGGTACTGACTACCTTAACATGTAATTCTTCCCACTTATAATCTTTCACATCATCGGGCCTCTTATCTTTCAATTCTTTGTAAAGTCCCTGATGTACGAGAAGATATTTAATGGTACTGCGTCAAATATTGAAGATCTGTTTTTTTCCATCAAACAACTCCACCTTAAACTTAGGAACTGCCATCATCTCCAATATAATCCTAGAGTTTGAACATGGTTTTGATACCACTATTGGAAATAATCACAAATTTCCCCTTACGAATTCACGTAGCCAAATGAAAATATGAAACCACATAAAGAGAGAAAAACAACGCTCTTCCGATCTCTCGATAAACCACCGACAACCACGAGAAGAGACACTTTATTGATTAAGAAAAACCTTGCAATCATATGTTTTAAAATTAGAGGATGTCAAAGTATACCGCAAATTCCTGTGCGTAACCTTTCTCTATCTAGCATTTGTCTTCCCCACTCCAGAATTCTCAATTTAGCAAAACATATTACTGCCTTTAATCTTTCTATGCATACAATTTTCCAAGTTGTAACCATAATCACATATAAAAGAAAATATGGTCAATTAACTGAAAATGCATAATGTAACCCCCATCTCATAACTTTGGAGAAAGCGTTTGTTGCAAGTTGAGTGAATGATAACGCTATCAAAGCTTGGGTACCATAGGGCCCCGTCTAGCAATAAAGATTAAAGTGACTTAGTATGTTAACATTATTATTAAAAGGAAATTCATAAACCTTAATTGAACATTTACGAAAGTTGAAGAGCTTGAATTTGAGTTCTTAAATTGTTTAAGGAATCAATTGGTCACTTATGAAGGTTAGGGTTTAGTTTAGTATGATTGATTTAAAATTTAGGAAATTTATGTTGCAGCTAAATCTTTTAGGACTTACTTCAAGATTTATAAAATCTAGAGGGACTTTTTTTAATATATTTGAATAGTTTGAGGGTTAATTTGAATTAAAAGTTAAGGACTTATATAGTTGGAATTAAAAGTTGGAGGGCTTAATTAAGTGAATCGAAAAGCTAGGTTTCCAAATTAATTATTTTAGAACATTCTAGGACTAAATTCGATTGAAATTATAGCTTTGGGGTTAAATTAAATGACTAGTTAATATCTTGGGTTAAGACTAGAATTTACCATTTATATAGGACTCACTTAAATATCTTCAAATCTTTTAGGGACCAAAGTGCAATAACAATTAGTTAACGACCTATATTTAATATTTTTGGGGCAAAAACCGGACATGAGAACACAGAGAGGGAGCTGGGGTGTGAGTTCGGCCAAATGGGTTTTTTAAGGAAAGTAGGTGAAAAAGAAAGCTCTTTCTCAATGTGATTGATCTACACATTGATGTAAATTTTTTAAGGTGTGGTAGTGGTTTTTGGACGAGTGGTGCGATGGTCATGGCGATTTTCTGATAAGCGCGGTAATTTTCCAGTCGAAGTGAATGTACCATTGTGTTTCTCACATCGTGAGGAAGCCATAACTATATTTTCCCGTCATGAGGTTTCTGCTAACTATTAATTAAATTACACTATATTATTATAGAGAAATTTTGTGGTGTTTTAAGTTGTAGTGTCGTTTCCATAACAGATGTCACATGCTTGAAGGAAAAGTTGGCAAAGTAAACTGAAAGGATCAAAAGAGAGGAAGATGAGCAGATCATATTGGTTTTTAGTTTATTTTTATAACTGGAATATAAATTCATTCTAGCATGAGCTAGAATTGTAGACAAGTGTTAGCTTTGAATATTAGATGTTTAACTTATTTACAAGTTTGTTCAAATTTTTGAAGTATTAGAATTTCTTTGATTGAGTTACGAACTAGTTCATTATTAGAGATGACATGATAATGTAGACGAAAAATGAAAATCAATGTGCATCATTTGTGGCGACAAAAAATAGATGTGGCAAAAAAAATTGAGAAATAAAATATTACATTTTGTGACGATGTTATAGCTCTAGCAAATGCGCTTTTTACAACGGTAATAATGTCGTTACAAATATACCATATTAATTTAGTTAATTTGTTACGGCATGTGATGACATTATGGCTGTGGTAAATACCTTTTTTTTTTGCCACAGAAATAAGGTTATAGCAAATATTCAGTGCAAATTTAGTTTATTTGTGACAGAGAGAAAACTGTGACAACAACACTATTTACAACGGTTTCTGCATGTTGCATGTAAGTTGTACTTAAAACATACTATATGCGACAACTAGAAAAAACTGTAGCAATGTTGTGGCAAATACTATTTGTGACGGCTATTTGCTATGGCAAATGCTTTTGTTAAGCCCATTAAATACCAGGGCTCGATAACCATGACAATACCATGGTAAAAAGTTTTGTGACAGTTTTGTAGT
This sequence comes from Nyctanthes arbor-tristis, assembly GCA_963692815.1. Lineage (NCBI taxonomy): Eukaryota > Viridiplantae > Streptophyta > Magnoliopsida > Lamiales > Oleaceae > Nyctanthes > Nyctanthes arbor-tristis. The sequence continues at coordinate 5,318 of CAVNYN010209505.1, forward strand.
CTTCTGCCATCGTAAAAACCCGGATTTCTTGTAATCTTGTAGTTGAAAAAGATGATGAGAGTCACTACACTAGTGTGGTTTATCTTCTGTATGTATGGATTTTATGTAGCATTTTTGCTTGAGTTTTCATGGTATGAAATATGGTAAAACATACACTACTAGAAATGGTGCTATCAACAACAAAATTTTAGTGATAGAACCAATTTGTTACTATTAGTAACAGAATAGTAACGAGTTAGTAATGGAATATCATTTTATAACTTTTAAATAAATCATGAGAGCATAGCTATAGAATTAGTAATGGAAACATTTATGTTGATACTTTTTCATCACCAATCCGTTACTGAATAGTAACGGAAATCATTTGTCACTATTAGCAACGGATTACCAACAGCTTAGTAACGAATATTATTTTTTATATTTTTTTAAATGTATTTAAAGTTACCAACAGAATAAGCAATGGAGACATGTGATTTATTGAATTTTTCCCATTGAATGATATAAGTACAATTAAATGTAGAGACATGTGGTTTATTGAATTCAACTTATCATTTAATACTCACCTAACGATAGTCATGATCACGACCGGTGATGAGTATCATTTAGATTTTGATGAACAACCAATGGCTAAATAGTTCTTAGTTATTCGGCATTGAAAAGTGAAAAGGAAGGGTGGGTAGAATAGCATAGTCGAGTTTTCATACTCAAAAAATCGAAATTATTTGATTCTTTTGTATAAAAAAAAACTAAAAAAATAATAAATTTTCAGTTTAGCTATTGGATTCAAGTTTAAAACTTAAAATCAAACAGAAAACCATTTACCTATAAAACATAATCACATTAAAAAAAATAATATATGTTAATGGAAAAAACTATTATAACGTACTGCCTCAAGCTAAATTTAAAAATGTTATGTGTGAATACGGCGGTTATCTAGACTTTAATCAGGATTATCCTGCCTAGCTACTTAACAGTTATTCTGGTGTAAAGCGTAAAACGACCTAGATATGTCTAGCTCAGGTATGTATGCGGAAATTAAAAACACCAGAATTGTTGAAGCAGAAACCTAACTGGGAAAACTGCGGACACCCTTGCCACGGAACAAACAATCCATTAACACAGACAAGAGTTTAGTACAGCTTGAGAGACTTAGTGATATCGCAATAAACACTAAACATTCAAAAGGAAAAACTTATGAAAGAAACTTCCTTCTTTACGCATTTTGACATGTAGCAACGAGCGCTGTTTTTGTCCTCTCGCTGTCGCGCTCACACGGAGATCGGACATCAAGCCTCCTAGAGTCCACCTGGACTCATCATGGGAAACCAAGAACTCCTAACACTCTTCAATCTTGTGTAGATCGTCCCTTGCACATATATGATCTTCAATCAATGCACTATGTAGGGTTTTGCCAAATAAACACGGTTTTAAGACATTGAAGTCTAGTCGAGCTCGACATTGATATCTTCAATCAGTATGTTTGTTCTCCTCGCGGTCGAGATCTCGAAATATTGTAAGAATAATTATGCTCGTCTCTGTCCCTTTCTCGTTCGACCTACGAGAAGAATATATAGGAGAGGAATTTTATTTCTTGTGCATTACAAGAATTAAAGTTACCAAATCCAAATAGAACAAGAATAAGGCAAGTTAGAATTCTTATATTTCATAGATACGAAACTTACCTAGTTCTATTAGAACTTGACATGCATGAGTTTTAACCTAATCAAATAAGGAAACTTGAATTCAACTACGACTAGGAAACTTTGAAACATAGCATGTAACTAAAGTTCTTGTGCCTCAAGAAAAGTACACACCCCAACCTATCTTTTCGGCCAAGACAGTAAAAATTTGCATGCTTAAATTAATATCACACGTAACATAAAGTCATACAACTAATAACACAATGTGACAAATTTTGACACTTAAGGAAAATTAGAAAAAATTAGTAATGCCAACAAATTTTTGTACTAACAATCTCTCCCTTTGACTTTTCCAATTTTTCAAAACAAGTAAAAGTTCAAGGTGTCAAAAATTTCCTAAGGGTTTCAAAATAAATAAGCAATTAAAACTCCCCCTTAGAATGAAACTCCCCCTAAGATATATCAGAACAAAAACAAAGAACATGTAAAAACATGTATCAACAAACAATTCAATCAATTCATGCTAGATATATCATGTCATGCTGCTTTTTTTTTTACACTTCTTAGTATGAAACTCCTCCTAAGATATATCTGAGTAAAAACAAGAAACACAAGTATCAACAAACAATTCATGCTAGATATATCTTGTCATGCTACTTTTTTTCTCCCCCTTTTTGACAAAGGAGAAAAGCCAAATATATCCTGCAGAAATTGTCAGTAAAACCAGAGCTAAAGGTATAAAACCTACGTCAAAGTTCAAAACAATATTTTCTGCATCAAAAGATAATAGCAAGCATAGGGAATCTGTAATCCAAAACATAAAAACTTAAAACATAAAGACATAAATTTAAATAATTGTTTCAAAAACATATAAATGCTTTTGAGAAGATTTCTTCCTTCTTTCTTTCAATTTTTTCTTGCTTGGTAGGCTTTCAATCATCTTTCTTGATCTTCTTGGCTTCTTTTTCTGCTTCTCCTGGTTTTCATCCTTTGCAGCTGCTCTCTTTTTTTCTTTGGGATTGCTGTCTTGGATGTATCTGGCTTGGGTGCTGCTGCTGGATCTGCTGTATCCTGCTGCTGACATGCTGCTGCTGCTTGATGGTCTACTGTTTTCAGATATACCCTTAGAAAGACTGCAATGTCTTCATTTTTATAGGTAAAAGTTTGTCCATTTAATGGCAAACAATGAACCATCAAACTACACAAATGATTAAAAGCAGTTAAAAAATCATTATGAGATTGCTGGAAGGTAGTAAATTGGTTCCCGGATCCTGAAAATTCAACTTCCAGTCTGGATATATGCTACTCCAGTTCCCCTGTGTTCTTTTCTGCAGATACTGCAGAAGCAACATATTGTGCTGCAGGTTTGAACATCTTAGCACAACTAAGCATAACAATATGCTGTGACCAAATATCCCCTGACATTTCCTTAACTCCCTAATCCTTCAGATATTCAGACATAATCTATGGGAATTGTAGTTTGTATGTCTTGAAATGCCTAGGTCCACTGCCTGATGTACAACTCTTAATCACATCATATACATGATACCCCCAATCAATAGCCTTTTTAGTTCCCAGCTGAAATAGAAGGAGTGCTTTCATTCTGTTCATTTTGGTCTTATGCGTGAGTGTGTCCAGATTAGTCATCACAAGTCATCACAAATTTGTGTAGCAGTTTATATCTTAAAGACATTTGTGCTACCCTGAAATCTGATCTCTTAGCTGGCCAATTGGTTCCAATTAACTCCTGGGCTATCTCATTATTGGATATATTTTACTCAGTTTGTTCAGAAATCCTAAACTGCTAAGCCCCTATCCAACTTCGCATGCTATCTGGAGTAAATCTCACCATTCTCCCCTCACATAAATTTTAGATGTGAATGAGCACTTAGAGTCTCCAAGATTTTTAGGGATATTAGCCAAGAATTCTCTAACCAGTGTTTTATTTGCCTTGTCTCTACATTCAAACAGTTTTCAATCTTGAAAAATTTCACCAACTCCCCCAGACCAAATTCCTTAAAATCAGAAAACATAATTCGCCTCTCATATTTAAACTTCCTAAAAATCACATACTTCTTAGAAAGCTTAGCAGTTCTTGAATCATGAAAGTGAAAGTTAAAAGGAACGAAAGAACCTCATGCCATTCGAATTTCAATGTGCTTGAAGTCCTTTGGGTCATTAGGATGCTTTCTGACCTCGTTAGAATCTTCTGGTGAAGAGTCTTCTCCAGATACATCATGTTTAGCTAGGTCTGTTCCTTTATCTGATTCTGATTCAAAATGAGTCCTCTTCTTTGGACTCCCAATCTTTACTCCAGTTGGTCTCTGTCTGTTTGGAATTTTTCTGATTGTTACCTCAACTTTTTGTTTCCCCTTTTTGATGTCTTCCCTTTTCTGTTTTTCATTTTCAGTGAATTTTTCAACCTCTTCATCATTAGAAAATTCCTCCGAATTTTCTTCTTCATCCTCAGCCTCATACTCACTTTCAGACTTGTCGTTCAACTTTTTAGATTTCTGTTCTCTGTCAGGAACGGATATATCCTCCTCCAGTCCTTCTGACTCTAACTTGTTAGACTCTTCTCCATCAGATTCCTCCTCCGCAGACTACGAAGAGGGTTTATCCTCGTCTGTAGTCTCCATCGCTGGAGATTTCCTTTGTTCTTCCTCAACTGACTGTTTCTAAACTTGATCTGCATTCTCTTGTTATTGATTTTCCCCTAAATCAGTAGGGTTCGAATGATCCCTAGCGATCGATTATAAAATATCTTGGAGATTTGGGGCTTTTTGAAGAATCTCCTGTTGCTGCACATTGGGAATAGGAATTTGTGGAATTTCCTATTGTGCGGCTTCTGGTTGTGGTGCTTGGTGTTCAAGAACCGGCGGTTCTGATGGATTCTGATTTTTCGGCAATGGTTGTGGTTGATCTTCCTCTGCATGATGGTTTTGAACTTCCCCTTCGAACAAAATCATTGGCCAAAGATGGTCAATTTGGTATGGAACTTCCACTGTGGGTTTTTCCAGTGTGGTTACTATCGTCGGATCAACGGATTCAGCCTGTGAGATTTCTTCCTATGGTTGCGTGGGAGGATAAGCTTGCACTATTTCTGCCTTCGGCACTGTAACCTCTGACAGACCTTTGTCTGCCTTTGTGCTTTGTGTAGTCTGGCTGCCGCGACCACCACGTCCTCGTCTCCCCCTGTCTCTTGCACCTGTTCCGACAGTAGATCCTTTTCCGGCCATAGTTTCTCTGTGATAGACTTTTGAAAAGAAAACAAAAAAACTCGAAAAGTTTGGAGAATTAGAGAGCAGTTTAGTTTTGAGAATGGAAGTTTCAGTTAGGGTTAAGAAAAAGAGGGAAGGTTATGAGAATAAGAGGGAAAATAAAAAATCTCTGACGTTGGTTTTCAAAATATACCTGCCAGAGATTTAAAAAATTGTACGAGCGGTTTACCTGTAATTGCCACAAATGGAAGCTCAGTTAGATGTTTGCTGCTTGAACCATCAACTAAAGTATGAGATGCTTCTAGGCTAGAGTCATACGGGCAAACATATGCAAATGTAATGAACCAACATTAATTAAATTAACAGTACTAAATACTTGTAGCGACCGAGAAAATTTGAGCAAAAGTAAATTTTTTGTAAACATGTCGCTATGTCTTACCTAAAATCTTTTCCCCTAGTCACCTTCGTCTAGTCGTTCGTCTAGAGAAACTTGAGCATATTTATCAAGTTACAAGAATATAACTTCTTTTTAACTTTAATTTAACAAGCTTATACATTATATTTAGTCCAATGTTTACAAACAAATTATTTGTAACTCAAGAATTCTTTCTTTCAACCGAATTCAATTTCTTGAAACCAAATATATCACCACAGTTCAAATTCTTTTAAGCTCAATCTCAGCATTTTACGAACTCGAGTCCATTCACTTTCCAAGTCAGTTCTATTTTTACAAGATCGTTTTCCTCTAAAGTCTATATATGAATCGATTCGAGCCTAAACAAGTATTTTTCCTAGGTTTAAGTTACTATCTGTGAATTTTTGCATAATTCGGTTTAAGCAAATCATTTACTCAATCCAATAATTATTTATCTTCAATGAAAATTATTTGGGACGTTGCTCTTCCGATCTCAAGCAAGCAGCAGCTACCTTCCCTCAATCATTCATCTCCCGTGGACGTTCCAAACCATTCAAGCTCCAGCATTTAGATTCCTCAATCATTCAATCTCCCATTTACACCAAATGATTATGGAGAAAACGTACATTGAGTGTGGGAATTTCAAGAGCCAAATTTTTCATCCATAAAAGCAAGTACTAGTTCTGTCAAACACATCCAAGAACATTTACAGAAAGTAAATCCACAAAATTTATAAAGCATCCTGAAATTCGGTAGTATCTGTGAGCACTTTGATTATTAGCTTTTCTTGAATTTTTGTTTCCTCTCCACAGCAGCCATGGCCGAACTCTAGCCCTTCCACTCGACCCTTCCTCTTGAAACTTCACAAAACCACCAAATGTTCAACAAGAATTCGAAACCTAGACACTACCTTGAATGTTGAACCCCAAAAATTTGGCCGGAAACTAAAGAAACTCGCCAGAAACCCCAAAATCAGCCCCGCCCGCACCTGTTTACCCCATGTTCAAACCAGAATTTCCCTTCAATATTGGTAGTGTAGGCTGGAGCCAAGTTCCCCAACCTATTATTGACTGAAAGCACCTCGTAAAATAGCCAGAAATTGCATGAGGAACCACCGAAAAATCCCTCGTTGACCTCCGCAATACCAAGCCTGCACCTTCTCTATTTTCTCTGCTTTTGAACGACATTTGGGGCTGTGGGGTTATGGTTAAATGGGAATTATTATCTTAATTGATAGATAGTCCTCAAAGTTTATCTATTAATATTTTAGTCCAGACTTTTTACAAAGATACACCCCTCGTCCTTTTACTTTTGATTCATCTCAAGTCAGCCATACAAGAACCCGAAATTTGATTCCATCCCATAACCTTTCCGAGTAATTCAATTCAGTCCCTGGACTTTTTAAATCCAATTATTTCAAATTTTTAAATTAGTCCCTAAGTTTTTATTTTTACTATAAACTATTTAATTTCTAAGTTTCTAATTAAATTAAACTTTTCTTGTGACTAGACGAGGTGCACGGAGATTTAGAAGTTTGATTTCCCCTCCACATTAAGCTCAAACTCAACAAGAAAGGTAGACTCTATTTTCTAAAATAAGTGATTTTTAAAGATTTGCACATTTCTGTGATTTATATTGTGTTCGTGCATGTGAATATGTGATATTGCAATCACGTGCTTTATCCATTGTGTTAATGAATGTTGTACACGTACTTAAGATTAGAGTTGGGAAACTACATTTAACATAAGATGCTTGTTCTCAAGAGATAATGTTATAAAGATCAGATCAAGCCAGACCATTGCATGTTTATCTGTGCCTACATGATATAAATCAATTGATACGCTGAGTCTACTGAGTATTATTTATAATACTCACATTTTCTTCAAAAAATGATTTCTCAGGTTTCAGAGCTGGCGGCGGGGTGACAAGTGACGAAAATGAGAATAATTAATAATTTACTTGAAATTTAGACGGGATTATGTTGTTTATTATTATTATTTGGAACTTGTTCATGAATATTGAACTGGATATTTATTTTGAACTACATGTTATTTCATTGAAGTAAACTAAAGTCTTCCGTTAAATGAAACTTGAAATTATTTTTCCGCAATATTTATTAATATTAAGAAATGTTTAACGTTCCGAATTTTGGGGCGTTACAATACTTTCCAAAACACTTTTTGAAGTTCACACCATGAAGTATTCAATCAACTGAACTGTTCTCAATAAAAGGAATTTATTTTCTGAATGGAATTTATTTTTGAATTTATCTTTTCGTGGTCAATCCTAACTCTACTTTGCACCTTGTGAGGACTTAACTAATTGAGACTTATGAATGATGCACAAGAAGACCGATCATTATTTGAATAACTCTTATAAAAAGAATACAACTTTTAAATCCTAGGCTTGCTTGACTTTTTCTATAATTTTGAGTATTGTCTTCTGAGGGTAAAGGTAGCTGCACACACTTAAAGACTTGGTTTACTGGTAGCTTTTGCCCTTATAGACTCTGCCCCTTAAACATTATTAGTCGTATGTCATGGCGAAGAATGTAGATACTGACCATAGGTCTACATCAAAATTATGAGTCTCAATCAGAATATCTATTATAGTGCAAAGCAGGCAGGACGTATTCCATCTGTTTTATGTAGTTTATCTTTATAGAATTAGGAGAACAAGTTTTGACTGATCTCTTCAGGATGAATCCTCCTCTGGATATCTCAGTGATATCCTGCACATGTATAAAGTGATTTGATTAATATGATCATAAATGACACACAAATCACACAACTATATGAAAAATGCAAATAATAAAAACTTTCTGTTTTTCTTAGATTTTCTCATTTTTCACTCTTTTTTTTTTATATGTACAATGCAATGATGTTGAGCCTATTTAGGATGTATGCAAATGCCAATCTATTTTCTTAGACCTTCAAATCTAGATGTATCCAATGCTTTAGTAAACAGATCTGCAAGAGATCGGATTCTGTCTGAACATATTCCAAGGCAATCACTTCCTGTTCAACCAACTCTCTGTTTTCTTAGGCCTTCAAACCTAGATGCATCCAATGCTTTAGTAAACAGATCTGCAAGCTGATATTCTGTCTGAACATACTCCGAGGCAATCACTTTCTGTTCAACCAACTCTCTGATAAAATGATGTCTTATGTCAATATGCTTAGTCTTAGAGTGTTGAACTGGATTTTTGAAAATATTTATAGCACTTGTGTTATCACAGAAAATAGTGGCATGATCTTGTGAAATTCCATAGTCTTCCAACATCTGTTTCATCCATAGAAGTTGTGTACAGCAACTTCCTGCAACTATATATTCTGGTTCTGCTGTGGAGAGTGAAATGAAAATTTGTTTTTTGCTCATCCAGGCAACTCAATTGTTCCCCATGTAGAAGCATCCTCATGAAGTACTCTTTCTATCATCAACATTCCCAGCCCGCATCTGAGTATCCAGCAAGATTAGCATTGGTATTCTTAGAAAATCATATGTCATTCTATGTTGTTCCACTGACATATCTGGTAATCCTCTTGACCGTAGCCAGATGCGTTTCTTTCGGCATCGAATGACATCTAGCACACATACCTATGCTGAAGGATATGTCTGGCCTACTTGCTATCAGATAGAGTAAACTCTCAATCATGCTACGATAGAGAGTAGGATCCATTGCCTTAGTTTGATCGTCCTTTGACAATTTTAGATTAGTTGCCTTTGGAGTTCTCATTGGTTTAGAATCTTCTAAGCCAAACTTCTTTACCAGATTTCTAACATACTTTGTTTGAGAAATAAAGATGCCAGATATATTCTGCTTCACCTGTACTTCCGATCTATGTAAGTTCACCTACCATACTCATTTCAAATTCTGTTTGCATTGTCTTGTCAAACTCTTTTGTCTTGGCTTCTGAGGTGGATCCAAACACAATATCATCCACATAAATCTGAGCAACAACGATTCCCTTCTTCAATGGTTTGATGAATAAGGTCCTGTCAGTACCTCCTCTGTTGTAACCTTGTTCAAGAAGAAATGTGGTAAGTCTTTCATACCAAGCTCTGGGAGCTTGCTTCAACCCATACAATGCTTTCCTCAGCCTGTACACATGTTCATGATATTGTGGATCAGTAAATCCTGGTGGTTGCTCAACATATGCTTCCTCATTCAGAATGCCATTAAGAAATGCACTCTTCACATCCATCTGATATAGCTTGAAATCTACATGACATGCTACTGCAAGAAGTAATCTGATTGACTCAAGTCTGGCTACTGGTGCAAATGTATCACCAAAGTCTATCCCTTCCATCTAGGTATAGTCTTAAGCCACAAGTCTTGCTTTGTTCTTGATGATCTTACCTTGCTCATCTGATTTTTTTTTTTTTTTTGAGCTCATCTAACTTTTTTTTGAAGAAATTGCCATTAGAGGGTCTTGGCACTAGTTCCCAAACTTGATTTCTTTCAAACTGATTCAATTCATGTTGCATTGCTTGAACCCAATTGTCATCTTACAAAGCTTCCTTCACATTTTTAGGTTCAACCATAGAGATGTAGCACATGTGACCAAATTCTTGTTGAAATCTTTTTCTGGTCACCATCCCTTCTTTTTTGGATAGGATGTTTTCAACTGGATATGCCTTCTAAATTCTGGTAGATGGTCATCAAGGTTCTGGTTCTGGTTCTGGTTCTAATTCAGATTCAGATTCTGTAATTTGATCATTCTGACCTTGGCTAGATGTATCTCGCTCATATTCTGCTTGTCCTTATGCGGTTGACTGAGGCTGGACGTGTCCTGCTTCAGTTCTTTTAGTCTGATTCTGTACTGAGATGACTTCCAGATTTTCAATTTTAGGTCATGTGAATAAATGGAGTAGTCAGCAGTATCATCAACTTTAACATTCACAGACTCAATAATATTCTGAGTTCTCAAATTATAAATCCTATAAGCTCTACAATTCTTAGAATAATCAGCAAAGACTCCTTCCTCAGATTTGGCATCAAATTTACCTAGATAATCCTTATCATTCAAAATATAGCATTTACTATAAAAAAATGAAAATACTCAATCTAGGTCTTCTGCCTTTCCAAATTTCATATGGAGTCTGATTAGTTCCAGGTCTAAGTGTCACTCTGTTAACGATGTAACATGCAGTGTTGATTGCTTCAACCCATAACTTAGCAGGTGATTTCTTACTATTAAGCATAACTCTAGCCATTTCCTACAAGTTTCTATTTTTCTTCTCAACTACACCATTTTGTTCAGGGGTTCTAGGTGTAGAGAATTCATGCATGACACCATATTTTTCATAGAAATCAGAAAAATGAGAATTATCAAACTCTTTGCCATGATCATTTTTGATTATTTTCAATGTAACACCTTCATCAGATTACGCTCTTCCGATCTCTGGAACAAAACACAAAATCTGTCAAATGTATCAGACTTTTCTCTAATGAAATCAACCTAAGTATATCCAGAGAAATCATCAACACAGACATATATGTACCTCTTACCACCAATACTTTCAGTTTGGATAGGACCCATCAGATCAATGTGTATGAGTTCAAGTACATTGGAGGTAGATAGGTGTTGACCTGCTTTGTGTGAATTCTTAGTTTGCTTACCTTTCTAGCATGGTTCACATATGCTCTCAGAAATTGTTTTCCATTCTGGAATACCTCTAACAGCTCCACTTTTGGTCAATCTGAGTAGACTGTGATAGTTCATGTGACTCAATCCCTTGTGTCAAAGTTCTACAGGGTTAGTGCTAGCAATTTTTCAAGTAAGTTTTGGATTCAATACATAACATTTATGACTAGACCCAACACGTTTAAGAGATCGGAAGAGCGTCA
>CAVNYN010209505.1:16464-35685 GCA_963692815.1 Nyctanthes arbor-tristis
CTCTTCCGATCTTAACATTTATGACTAGACCCAACACGTTTAAGTAAAGTTTGTCCAAGCAAGTTTGAATCTGGATCAAGATCAAGAACTTTACATTCAGTTTTAGAAAACAGTACTCTAAGATTATCATCACACAATTGACCAACACTCAAAAGATTTGCAGATCGGAAGAGTCCAAATACATATAGAACATCTTTTAAAGTGGGTAACCCTTCAATGCAGATATATCCAGATCCTTCAATGTGACCTTGTTGTCTGTCTTCAAATGTAACTAAACTTGTTTCACCTCTTTGAAAGTTGGTTAACAGATTCAAGTCACCTGTCATGTGTTTAGAAGATCCACTAGCAAAATACCATGTGTTAGGGATTAAAGCACTTAAAGAAAGTTTTACAACATAACTCTTGTATTCACCCTTTTTCACCTTACCTTTTGCTTCAGGTATTTTGACTTTGTGTGTTGATCAAGTTAATCTATTTTTGAAAAGTAAAGACATCATGACCAAATTCACCACAAAAGTTACAATTTACTTATCTGACCTTACCATACACGTTGGAGTTCTGAACTAGTCTGACATTAACAGGTTGTTTTCTGGCATTCTGTTGCTGCTGTTTTGGTGGACTGTTCTTCTGGACAGTTTTGCTCGAAGAGGATCTAGACGTATCATGCTTAGGTCCAGAATTATTTTTTTGTCCTGCAGGTTCTTTTTGGAAGTTTTCCCTTAATTCTTTCACGAAAACTGTCTGCTGGACAGTTTTTCCTTTTCCTTCGTATCCTAGTCCAGATGTATCCCCTGAAGGTCTTCTATACTTCAGGGCTCCAATTGTCAATTGTTTGATCCTTTCATTGGTATGCTCTAGATCAGTTTTTAGTTGAATGATCTGCTCATCTTTTTTATCAATGGATTTGTGCATATCCTTCTTTTTATCATTGAAAAACTCCATCATGACTTGAAGCATGTCAGATTTATCTTGTTCAGTTGATTTTTCAATACTGTAGAGTTTGGACACGATTTATCCTCACTAGAAGATGATTTTACAGTCTTAGTAATGAGGCAGTTCGTAGAACCGGAATAAGCTTGGATATGTGCTGTCAAGATAGTAATCTATTCTTCTAATGACATTTCTGATCCTGAGCTAAACGTGTCCTCCTCTTCTTCACTCCAGGAAATTTTCATGGCCTTTTTGCTTTTCTTTTTCTGAGTATTTGCACATTTTGCTGCAATATGGCCATAGCCTTCACATTCATTGCATCTAATTCTGCTTGCAGTTTGTGTCTTAGGCATGAAATTGCTTCTACGCTTTTTGTAGCTAGATTTCCTCTGTCGATATAGTTGTTGATCACCATCTTGATTCTGATTTTGTTTTTGATATAGTTTCTGAGGTTTGTACTGATTTTTTAATCTCCCACATCTTTGCTGTTTGTTCTTCAAAAACCTTTTGAATTGTTTAGTGAGAAGTGCCATGTTATTCTCATCATTAGTATCTTCCTCTGACTCAGAATCTTCCATATTGCTTTTGAACGCAATCTCGGGTTTCTTTTCCTTTTTCCTTTTGGACATATTCAGCTTATATGTCAACAAGGATCCTACAAGCTCATCATCTCTTCTAGATTCTTACTTTCTTCTATGGCAGTGACCTTCATCTGGAATCTTTCTGGCAGTGATCTGAGAATCTTCTTGACAATCTTCCGGTCATAATATATCTTGCCTAGGGCCTACGCTTGATTAGTAATCTCACACAACCGAGCATAGTAGTCTTTGAATTCCTCATTGTCCTTCATTGTGATGTGCCCAAACTGAAGAGTGAGCATTTGGAGCCTTGCTTACTTGACTACAGTTGTTCCTTCATTAGCAATTTGAAGGGTATCTCAAGCTTCCTTAGCAGTCCTACAATTTGTAACGAGCTTAAACTGACTTTGATCTATAAAGGGAAAAATAGCATTTAAAGCTTTAGAATTCCACTCACATGTATTTTCTTCAGCAGTATATTGTGTTTCAGGCTTGACAGTAACAGTACCATCTTCAGATGTGATAGTGGGTGCTGCGTAACCTGTATGAATAGAAGTCCAAGCCCTATTATCAATAGACTGAATATAAATTTGCATGCGAACTTTCCAATAAGCATAATTAGACCCGTCTAGAATAGGTGGTTTAACAGAAGATGTATCCATGTCTTAGATGAACTTGATCCCACTAATAACTTAAGTGAACCCGCTCTGATACCAACTGTGAATACGGTGGTTATCTAGACTTTAATCAGGATTATCCTGCCTAGCTACTTAACAGTTATTCTAGTGTAAAGTGTAAAACAACCTAGATATGTCTAGCTTGGGTATGTATGCAGAAATTAAAAACACCAGAATTGTTGACGCAGAAACCCAACTGGGAAAACTGCGGGCACCCTTGGCACGGCACAAACAATCCACTAACACAGACAAGAGTTTAGTACAGCTTGATAGGTTTAGTGATATCGTAATAAGCACTAAACGTTCAAAAGGAAAAACTTATAATAGAAACTCCCTTCTTTACACCTTTTGACATGTGGTAACGTGCGCTACTTTTGTCCTCTCGCTATCGCGCTCACAGGGGAATGCACATCAAGCCTCCTAGAGTGCTCTTCCGATCTCATCGTGGGAAACAAGAACTCCTAACACTCTTCAATCTTGTGTAAATCATCCCTCGCACATATGTGATCTTCAATCAATGGACTATGTAGGGTATTGCCAAACAAACACGCTGAGACATGAAGTCCGATTGCAAGAATGAATCTCGCGGCTTTTATGGCAATGTGTTTGTTCTCCCTGCGGTTGGGCTCTTGAAATATTGCAAGAATAATTATGCTCGTCTCTGTCCTTTTCTCGTTCGACCCACAAGAAGAATATATAGGATAGGAATTTTAATTCTTGTGTAATACAAGAATTAAAGTTACCAAATCCAAATAGAATAAGAATAAGGCAAGTTAGAATTCTTATATTCCATAGATACGAAACTTACCTAATTCTATTAGAACTTGACATGCATGAGTTTTATCCTAATCAAATGAGTTTTAACCTAATCAAATAAGGAAACTTGAATTCAACTAAGATTAGGAAACTTGAAACATAACATGTAACTAAAGTTCTTGTGCCTCAAGAAAGGTACACACGCCAAAATCTATCTTTTCGGCCCAGACACTAAAAATTTGCATGCTTAAATTAATATCACACGAAACATAAAGTCATGCAGCTAATAACACAATGTGACAAATTTTGACACTTAAGGAAAATTAGAAAAAATTAGTAATGCCAACAAATTTTCGTACTAATATTATGAATAGTTAAAAGTGTTATTAACATAAGTAAATATCAAACATAGAATCTCAATCTACATAATAACAATTGTAGTTATGGAAATGAAGAAGGTAGGAGCAGCTAGGTGTCCTCCCCCATTAAAACAAAAAATTCACATTAATCGTATTTTTATTTAATAAAATCAAAAAAAAATTAATAGACCGACTTTTTTATTTTTAGGTTTAATTAACAACGAATATATACTATAGTGTGGAGAACCAGTGTAAAAAAATATTTATATTAATTAACACAAACAAATAAATTTAGAGTATAAATGACATATATGAAATAATATATAGCAACAGTTTAATTAGAAAAAGGCCCCAATGTTTCAAAAGGAAAATTCGATATTTTTAAATTGGCAAAATTACTATAACATACTTTATATAAATTCTGGGGCAACATGTTAACAAACATATATGGTAGTATGGCGGTTGGGATTTTACTCCCCAACCGTTATGACCGAAATTCGAATCGTCATGGCAGCATTAAGAGAATTAATTCTCGCGGGTCGAGTTAGGTTCGTGGGTTGGGCTAGAAGGACGGGTCGGGTTGTGTCCTCGCAGGTGGAGTTAAAAAAATTATTTTATTTTTTTTAATTCTAGTCCACGATTACTCATTTGTTGCTAATTAGTAACTCTTTTATCTGTTGGTAATTTAGTAACGACCTAACCTGTTGTTAATTAGTATCAGAAAGTTTTTGCCTTACTAATTAGTAACAGAAAGTTCCGTTGCTAATTAGTAACGGGATTTTTATTCAGTTTCTAAATTAGCTACCATGGAATTAGTGAAGGTATTAATATCAAAACGTTTCTATTACTAACAGGCGTTAAACACGAAATTGACCTATTTGGCAACGGAAATTTCTATCGCCAATCGCACCTTTTCTAGTAGTGATAGGATCAAAGCGGGGGAAATATTTACCTTGTTGCATGGAGTTTGATTGTTGCTTGAGTCGTGGATCCTCCTTCATGTTTTTTGACACATGTAATAAAAAAACGAAAAAAAAAAAGAAAAAAATGATGCATCAAATTTGTTAGTTTCCCATTCTTGAAGAGGGAACTCAAGAAGAAGATAGAGAGGAGACGTGAGATAAGGTAGAGTTACTTTCTTGGTGCTTCTTTGGGCTCAAATGGTTGAAGGTGTTTGGTAACAGTACTTGTGCTCTACTAGCTCCATTTCCTTCGTCTTCTTGCATAATATCGTCATCTTCTCTATCGTTTTATCTTGTGTGTCATCTAACAGATCATCTCTCTCCTTTGCCGCCACCTCCTAAAAAAAAGATAGCTAAAATGTGTGATTTTTTTATTTTTTATTTTTGGTAATACTTAAGAAGGTTTTGTTATGAGTGAAAATTCTATATGATTGTAAGTGGCATTTTATATAGTTGAAAGTTCTGACAGTCTGTTAAATTTATTCTTCTTTCTTTTCTTGATTGAAGTAAATTCTTTAAATATCGATCCTACATGTGAAATAAGGGAATTGGCCTAAATTCCCAATGCTCTACTTATCTAGGCAGATATTTAAAATCGTTTGGTTAAGAAGATAGGTCGTAAAACAAATAAACAGAACCGCGGTTACCCCCTAATAGTATTATCATTTTAGGGTTTTCTTGTTGTATTTTTAAATTGTTTGCCAAAAAAAATGTCTTTTTAAATTAATTACTTTCTTTACCTTTTTCCAATTGCTCTAGTTCACACTATAAAAAAAAAAAGAACAATCGATTACCGATGGCCATCAGAGATGGCCGTCGGTAATAGCATTGTTGGTGATTACCAATGGCTTCTAATTAGCCGTAGCGGCTTCCTTCTTCAGTAATCTCTAGCAAAGTAGTCCGTCGGAGATTATCAACGGTGTTTGCCTTCAGTAATCACCTACAGAGAAAGCCGTCAGCAATTACCGTGACCAGAGTCGTCGCTAATTAATGACGGCTCTTCCCATCGGTAATCATTGACCGTCAGTTTTTTTGTCGGTGATCAACTTTAGCCTTTTCTGTCGGAAACCACTGACGAATTTACACTTGCCGTCAGCGATCAACTGTTTCAATTTGCACAAGATTTTGTCATTGTTTCAACTGAGGTCTTTTTCTGTCACTTTTTCAATTTGCACAAAATTTAATTTATCAATTCCTGCGATTACAGTGGTTTTTTGATCCAAAACATCCTCAGTGAGCGCAACGCATCTATCAAAACAGGAACATAATTTAATATTTGTACAATAATATTAATCGGTATCCAAAAGTTAATATATACTCCCTCCGTCCCAAAAAGATATTCCTCCTTCCTTTTTTATCCGTCCCGAATTATATTCCCCTTTCCTAAGTTAATTTTTTTGCTTTATAATATACCCTCATTTATAGTTCATAGTAATCAACAACAAAGAACAACTAAAGTGAAATATTAAAGAAATCGAAATGTATATTAGGAAATATATTGTTAAATTGTACATTTTCAATAATATTAAATGATTTTTTTAATCTATCTGAAAAATGAAAGGGGAATATCTTTGTGAGACGGAGTGAGTAATACTGAGCCGCATTGCAAAAGTTAATAGGTTAATATAATACTATGCCACCATACAAAAGTATTAGTAAGTCACTTAATAGTACGAATGCCACTTAACTCTGATTGCCAAAAGCTAAACAGCCATGCACCAATTCCCTAAGTTCCTCCATCTGCTTCTTGACTTCATCCATCTAAATGCCGTGTTTCTTCTCTATTGACATTCACAGCTCCTTCATGTTTTGTTTAGTTCTTTTGTCCTATTGGTCTTTGTCATTCCTCAGATCCTCCACTTACCTCTATAGAGCAGCGAATGCTTGGCTCGAACTGGAACAGGAGCACAATGAGTTAACAACAGAAGTGCCGACCTCTGACCTTCCAAGGCCATAAGCTCGTCCCTTGCGTGGCTGAATGGCCTCCCTCCATTCTTCACTATCGAATTTAGGATACGTGGATGGATTAGAACCATAGCGCTCTTCAATACCAGCACAATAGTTTTCTTGCATTTATAGAAGCCCCAAATGCCAACTCAATTTTATTGTTCAACATTTTAAAAAAGCACCATCTTATTATAATTTAGGAAACTTAAAACTTGGAGCAAGTTAAACATAATATAAAGAGCTAAGTGCTAGCAAATCCAAAATTCTAAGATAATAATAAATCAAACGTCATCTCAAAATAAACAAATTGAATTAATGACTAAAACATACTCAAAGTGCAGCAACTGGCAATCTTATACACGCCTATACACAAGTTCAGTGTAGACAAAACTAAGTTAAACAAGAAGCCTAAATCAATGTACTACTTTCTTTCTAGATAAGCGCATGCACCAAAGTTTAAAATGAGACACAAAATCAGAATTCCTCAGCCATTGAAATAGAGATGCTATCCTCACTTTAGAATTGAGCGTGCTTGTTAATTTTGTGCCAAGTATAAAATGTATTTTACTTAAACATTACCCATCATCCTACATAAAATATTTTTTATGCCATACTTTATTCTTCCCCAAAAGTATACATTGATAGAGGGACAGTGTAGTTACTATTTGATTTGACACACTTACACGTGCATATGTAAAGAAATCATCCTATTACCATAACTAATTTTAATAAGTCTTTGTAGTGACTAATAAATAAATCCTGAAGCCCTAAAAAGAATCATTATCCCGTGTTTTTTTGCCCATTTAGTTAAATTTTCATCACATGTTATTTATATCCATAATCCATTACCAAACCAACCCTAGAAAGCAAAAAGCTCTATTTTAATTAACTTTCCTCATTCTAAAGCCTATTTTTTGTTTTTAATAGAAGTTCTATTCTATTTTATATGTTAAAACCGTAGATATTTGGTACCGTAACTGAAAAGAAAATCACTGTAGTTTAATTGTTAACTTTCCTTATTATGACGCCTATTTTTTTTAATACAAGTTCTACTCTTTTTTTAAATGTTAAACACCATAGATACTACAAAGTATTATTATCATTACTAGTCTATTACCCGTGCGTTGCACGGGAAAAATAATTCCTTTGATGCTAATCTTTTGATAATTTGAATAATTTCAATATTATTTTATGAACTTTTCTTAAATTATGAGAAAAATTAGTAGGACCATGTCTTTCAGACGGAGTAGTACAATCTTTAGGAAGAAAAGTTGGAAGTTAAAGAAAGTGAATCATAATTTTGGACGGAAGTAATAGTGCTGAAAACAACATCTGGTACGAATGTTGTAGTTCTTTAAACATTTGTTGTGGTCTTCTCTTAAATTTTCTTCTCTTAAATTTTAGAGTCTAAGAGAACCGTAAACCAAATTGTTGACCAAAAATGTAGATATATGTAAATGCTTCAACAATGTTTAGCATACATACTTCTCTAAAACAACCGATTTAGTGTAGTTCAACAATGTATTAAAAACCTATTCTAACCAATTAAAAATGAATGCAAATGTTGGAGGCCTTTGCTACAGGTTACCCATAATTTAATTTTGGCAAACCATAATATTAATTATTAATTTAATGTTGCATTGGACATAGGATTCATCACTTAATAACAGACTCACTATACTTTATAGTGGTGGTGGTTGTTGTTGTTAGCTAGATTTTAAATGGGTAATTAGGGCACAATTAATAGGCAATAATAAAAAATAATATAAATTGTGTTAATTAATAATAATTATTATTATTATTAAACCCGTTACACGAAAGAACTTGAAAGAAGCTAGATTCTAAATGGGTAATTAGGGAGCAATTAGTAGGCAATAATAAAAAATAATATAAATTGTGTTAATTAATACAAGCAACTAAATCAGAAGTTGCTATCCCAGTCTTGAATTACAGTTTTAGCGAATTATTATTTATTTCATAGACTAGCAGGCTGTGTCATTTTAATAATATATATATATATGCATGTATATATTTTGTACTTCATCTCATTTCCCTCTACTTTCCCTTCTCCATTTTTTACAGGTTATTTTGGTCCTCCCTCGGTTGGTTTAGTTTAATTTTAATAACCTAGTATTTGACAAGACGGACTAGTTTAAACAAGTCACCATTTCTCTCATGTAATAATTAATGTTAAACAATACTCAAGGTTGTACATACAATATAATTTAAGGACAAAGGACATTTATATAAACTTACTATAGAAATTTTTTAACTTTGTATCTACAAAGTTGCCGTCCTTTTTCTTGTGCGTGAGAAGAAATAGTTCTGGACCTAGTAACAATTTCCCTTCGTGCTTTTTTGCCTGCACAACGAAAAACCCATCCTTCCTCAAGTCACCTCTAATTGTTTAGACAAAATATTATAGTACAGTTTTAAAAGATTCTACCCAGCGTTGCTCATGAAGGGAAAAACTTATTGATTCTCCCATATGTTTAGACATTTCTCCAGTGATCGAAGATCTACGGTTTTTAGAATTTCTCTTGAATTTTTCCTGCCATTCTTCGATGTTGAACCTGTCACAACAAGGATACCATACAGCATGGCTCAAGCCTGCAGGAAAGCAAGCTTCATCTTTACATTTCTCATAATCTATGTCTTGAAACTGTTTCTTCGTTTGCTTTCTTATCAACCTTGCTCATTTTCATGCACCGTACATGTATTAACTCAGACATATGAAATATTGTACTTCTACACATTATTAATAAAATTAGCTTTCATTTCAATTCGTGTTTTATTTTGTGAAATTTACTCTACAATCATATATGCAATAGATGTTTCTAAATAATTTAAATTACATATATGATATGATTCAATGAAGGCAACCGAATAACATTTAGTGGGTCAAATAAATCCATCAATTCAGAGTCAACATTGTTAGATTTGGACAAATAATATATGTTTTCCAAGAAGAAACGAGCCACTGAACAAAACTCATAGGCTAAAGCCCTTGAGCCGACTCATCTCGTGGCCAAATTCTATCATTTCGAGGGTCAAATCGGTACTTCAATTATTCGGACGGAATTCATGGTGAATTTTCTAATATATTTATTTTTATTCTTACTTTTAGTAATTAGAAATTTTATGTATTTTCTTTTAGTAATTAGGTTTCTTTTCTTTTAAGAATTAGATTTTGTTTTTACCCTATATATCATTGCAATACAATGAGGAAGCGGATTTTTATGATGAATTAAAGATACTGTCTTTGTTAAATAGATGGATTTCTCTTGTTGGTAAATCATGTTTCGTGGATTCAAATTACATATCTCTTATCAAAGGATTTAGGGCTTTAATCATTTGTGGCGAGGGTTTTAAATTGTGTTCGTGATTAATTTTCATTGATTACAAGTTCTAAGGTCTTCCGATCTTATTGCCCGAATATTGGCTTTTCTAGATCTCGACGTCGTTTGTTTTTTTGTTTGGATTCAAATACGTGCTTTTGTGATCTTATCAATATATGAAAGTAATATTTTATGATGCGTTCACACAAAGCATTTACGAAAATAAATAAATAAACGAAAAGAATCGAAGTAAGGATTTAACAAGCTGAAAAGAATATCAAATGATTAAGAAGAAAGTTGGAATAAGGTAAAATGGTTGTTATAATGTTACTGATAGTTTACTCAACGACGTTATTCATTGCCGACGGCTACAAAGAAACTGTCGGCAATTACGGACGGCGGATAGCTATCAGTAATTACTGACGGGCAATAATATCTGTCGGACGAGACGAGGCCTTCCGTCGATGATTACCGACGATTACACATTCAGCCAGTAATTACCGATGGTATCTTATTGTCGTCGGTAATCACAAATGGTATTTCATATTGTCGGTAATTACAAACGGATTGCATTCCGTCGGAGAATTTCC
Organism: Nyctanthes arbor-tristis; assembly: GCA_963692815.1. Lineage (NCBI taxonomy): Eukaryota > Viridiplantae > Streptophyta > Magnoliopsida > Lamiales > Oleaceae > Nyctanthes > Nyctanthes arbor-tristis. Next base: position 26,602 of record CAVNYN010209505.1, read on the forward strand.
GTCAACATTTGATAGTTTTCTTGTAGTGCCATTTATTATTAAGGTATCTAAAATCTGGGGATGAATTAGAGTTAATTTATTTCGTTCTAAATCTAATATTGTATTTTCTAAATTGTTAGTAGCTTCAATTTTTCTATTTATATTTTCACCTATTTTTATTGATCAATCTATTGATAGAATTTTGTTTGTTAGTCTCTTTCTATGATCCATCACAAAATACAAACTATCTATATCTAGTTTAAGCCTCTAACAATGGTATGTTCTACAAGTTAAAAGAATAGCAAACATACCTTATGTAATAATTTCCGAGACCTCCCAAGCCAACATAACGAGTTGTTCTACGATTCTCCTTTTTTGAATTCCTTGACTTGTTTATATTTTCAAAATATAGCACCTGATGATTTGTATTAAAACAAAATTTCCCGTCCGCAATCAGCAGATTGCCTATCCTTTTTAGAATTAAGAAATCTTGAGCCATTTTCTTTAACCAAATCTGAAAATGGTTAAAAAGATAATAAAATAAGCCATCCTTGATTTTTGGGTTGAACCCCTTCTAGAGCATGTATTCTATAGAGTCCATTGGGTCAATCATACATAACACCAAAAGATTAAACTTCAAGTAAAATGTACATAAACTAGTAATAAAATGGATAAAATGTAAATTACTACTAGTTCTGTTGATGATATTTTACTCCGAATTATTTGTCCGTCAGTGTATAGAGAAGAGAGAGAGAGAGAGAGAGAGAGAGAGAGAGAGAGATGAGGAATGATATTATCAAATTCATAAGTTCAACAATCTAACAACAACCAAATAATTCTCTGAAATTTTCAAAGTGATCATAAGCAAAGTCCATTCTGAATTCTTTTTGCTAGAATTACTTTCAACTAAAAGGTAAATTACTAATTATTATAAAATAAAATGGAGAAAAATCAACATACCCTTTTCCTACTGAAAATTTTCTCTGTGTCTTTTAGAGCCAAAAATATTTATATTTTTAGGTTGAGCCATTGTCTTTTACTTAATAATAATAATAATAATAATAATAATAAAACAACAGTAAAAGTTCTTTTTATTTTTAGAAGCCTTAAAAATTTTCAAAGGAAAACTGAGTGGACGAACTAACCTCACTATATTCAAGTTGAATGAAGATCTTCGCAGCGAACAAACAATGGAAGAAAGAGGTGTGCAAGGGCCAAAAACTTTGGGGACTTCCCAACCCCTGGCTCTTCTTGTTCTTTGTTTTATAAATATAATGGAATAATTGAAAAAAGAAACTATTGAACAGTTAAATTATGAATGACTAATTGATATTTTTGCTTCTAAAATTACAAGAAATATATTGTTTGAGTGTAAGGTCTTTGAAACTTTTGTTATTCTTTTCATTTGTTACAAGTTATAACGGTTTGCTATTACTAATTATTTAATTTAATTATGATAAATAAAGGGTTGTAATCTTATCCGCTTATTTGAAGTTTTATCGTTTATACATTTATACCTTGTTAGTCTTATTTATACTGTAATTTTTGTGTATTAATTGTTAATTTTTTTGCGGTGACATAAGTAATATACATATTCTTGAAATAAATAAAAAAGTTTGTTCCCCACTGAAAAAAATGCCGCTAATTTGTAGTTTCTTCTCAGGCGATACAAGACACAGAACTAGCCCTGTCATGTTGCGTGTATATATTACATAAGAAATTATAACTATATAGTGTGTCTCAATATATACTATGTTATGATAGAGAACAAAATAGCAACATACATATACTATACGGGGATTTCTAATGAATTAATGCAATTTCATGGTCCCATAAAGCATAAAAATTTGAAAAGGCTGGCCGGTGGCTACAGCCTTTTTCACGTGACCAAAATAACTTTGCAGGAGCTGAAATGTTTGTACATACAGCGAAACGTCTCATCCAATGTAATTCTCGGGTTCATGTTATCATTTTTTTTTAAAGTATAATTATAAATTTGTATCATAACAGTATAAATGTATATAGATATTTATCTTACAAAAATACAGCGTCAAGAAAATTATGGTACTGTACTTATCTGCATCATGGCGCTATGTTTCAGTAGGATATTTGTCTGCTTCATAGCACTGTGTTTTAGTATGATAAATATCTATATTCATTTGTGCTACTATAATATTGATTTGTAATTATACTTTAAAAAAAGTAATTGTGTATAAAAAATAATTTAAAAATTAATAAATCAGCTAAAATGAAAATAATCTAATCTAAATTAAGAAATACTTCATATATATATATATATTAAAAATTTTTGAATTAAAAAAATAAAACAACTTTTAAATATAGATAATAAATTTATTAAAATATCTAAGAAGATAACATATATATCTACTATAAGATAAGATATACATCCAGTATATATTTTACTGACAGGGCTTACTTGAAAGTGTGGTTTACTTGAAAAAGCTCTTAGAACTTTTGGCCTCTCTGAAGACTGGATCAGCCTGGCTATGACGTTTACCTCAAAATGTTGGTTATCAGTGCTGGTTAATGGTAGTGTCTCTAGATTTTTTATGTCTTCTAAAGGGTTGAGACAAGGAAATCCCCTATCCCATAGGCTCTTCATCATTGCCTCAGAAGTACTTACTAGAAACTTAAACAAGTTGTACCTCTTGAAACCTAATTGCAGATACCTTTATGGAGGTGACCTCCCTATCTCCCACCTTTCCTTTGCCGATGACTTACTCATCTTCTGCAATGGTTCAAAGAACTATGTTAGAGCTATCAATACAATTCTCAAAGATTATGAAGCTAGCTCATGTCAACTCATCAATAGAGGGAAAAGTGCTATCATTGCCCACAAAAGGATAACAAACACCACAAAGGGAAAGTTGCACCAATGCTCGGGATTCAATTTGAAAAACTTCCCATCACTTACCTTGGGGGCCCTTTGTATAAGGGTAGAAAGAGGATTCCACTGTTTGATAGCATCATTGAAAAGATTGAAGGTCGTATCACGGGATGGGCGAGAAACAATATTGTCTGGTAGGGTTAGGTTGACTTTTCTAAAAAGTGTGATTGCTGCTACCCCTTTTACGTGCTCCAAGTAGTTCAAGAACCTTCAGCAGTGACTAGGAAAATTGAAATTTTGATGGCAAAATTTTTCTGGGGTGACTCTCAATAGTCCATTAGAATGCATTGGACCAAATAGAAATCTGTGACTAAACCTATAAAGGATGGTGGCATTGTGATTCGAGACCTTTCTGATGTTATGCAATGCTTTACTACTAAACTTTTACAATGTATTGGCAACTACACCATATTATAATTTTATTGGTTTCACTTTTATCAAAAAGTAAAAGTCAAGCCACAATTATTTACTTTTTACAAAAATCAACCAATAAAATGATGTCACATCTTAGATTATAATCTACATCTTAGCCAAACACTTTGTAGAAATTCAGATAAAACTCCTTCCTTTGGTCCAAGCCCATGACTAGTAAATATTGTAAGGATATATCCACCATCTGCTCCCTGGCATTAGAAATCATCATGGAAAAAGGTCAAACAATGAGCTACTCTTGCTGAAAGATTCATTGTTTGGAAAGTGGGGGGAAGGAGATAGGTTTTTCTAGATGGACAGATGGCTTGGAGACCAACCTCTTTACCTTGATTACCAGCTAATTTTATCTTTAACTCTCTTTTTGCAAAGATCAAAGGTTTCCTTATAAATGGATCTTGGGACATTGAAAAATTGGACAGAGTTGCGCCTCTTCACATCAGAAATGAAAATTTTCAAATCCATATCAAGGAGGAAAAGGATGAGATGTGCTGGTCTCTTTCTAGTGATGGAAAGTTTAGCACTAAAGGCTCTTTGGAATAAGATCAGGGAAAAATACACTAAAAGCAAAGGTTGGAGTATTATTTGAAAAGGTAATTTACAGCTAGCGTCCCTAATCTTTCAGGTTTATTGAGATTACGTCCTCAATCTTTAATTTTCATCGTCGAGGCCCCTAACCTTTCAACAGTGTTACACCTAAGGTCACTCTAACGTTTTACATCCATTTCTACCGTTAAGGTCAGTGGTATTATAGTAAAATAACTAAAAATTGAATATTTTAATGTTTTTACAAAAAAAAAAAAAAAGAAAGAAAAAAAAGAGAGGGGAGAGACCCCCCATGTGCTACCGGAAATGATAGCACTTTGCTGCTATTTTCGGCAACCATTTGGCTATTGGAAATGGCAGTAAAGTGCTGCCATTTCTGACAGCACAGGGGGGAGACATCTCCCCCTCTTTTTGGCTAGAAATGGCAGCTCTTTGAGTTCATTGACGAATTTGGGGAGTTTGGGAGGCAAAGAAAGATTGGTTAGGTGATTTTGGGAGTTTGAGGACTCCTATGCCCTTTTTATAATAGTTTAGATTTAGTTTTTTTAATAAATTTTGAGTTTCGTCAATCAAATCGTGACACGTGGCGCGACCTGGCATTCTACGCTTGTCCACAAATTGTTCGGGAAGTCCTTATATTTTGGGTTATCTTATGATTAAGTTACAACGTTTTGATTCTCGTTACTTAAGCCCTTTTCACTTACTAGGGTTTTACAATTAGGTTATCATCTTCCAAAATATTAACTAACTACCACATTCTTTACCTTTAGGCTTCCTTAGTCACAATTCTTTAAATTCTTGTGACATTTCAAACGGTTATTCGATCATTGTCTAAATAATGTTTACATTATCAATAGTAAATTCATGTAGTTGTACAATCATTATTAATACATTCTCAATAACCATATTCTAATTCTAATTCATTGTCCAAGTATCAATCATGTTATCATATTCATTTGGGTAACAATCTTGCAATCCAGTGTCATCACATTTTTATATTATAATTCTTGACAGTCTTGTAACCATTTAAGTACAATCACATTGTCATATTTCAATTTTCATCATTCAATTGAATAGCAACTTGCCTTAAAATTTTACGGGATGTTACAATATATATATATAAAAGAAAAGTAATCTGCGATACAGTTGTACCATAGTTTTCCCGCCAAAACTGCTTTCTGGGAAGATATTTTAGATTTTTTAGGTTCATTGTGTTAATTCTTACGGTCGTCTATATCTTCATTGTTATGATTTAAATTGATCTAATTAAAATTTGGTTGTTTCGATTTCAATTTCCCTTATCGTCTTTTGTCTTCAAGATAAGATTCATTTTTTGAGTTCTGTGATAATTTGGTTTCATTTAAATTGCTAATCAATCGATGAGATTTAATTTTTTGGATAGGAAAAATGTCTGAGATTGGGAGGGCTTCCTGTTTCGCTGATTTTTGTATACTGTTTTTATCTGGATTTAATATCTTATGTTGTCTTTTATAATTCTTTTGTTTTTTCTTCAATTATTTTACTAAATATTTTAATTCGTCAAAATATATCATTATAGTTTTAGTAGTTCACATTCAATTTTTAAAGACAAATTTTTAAAAAATATGAAACTTGCCACATATATAAAATAAAATTGATTACCTGATTTTAAATATAGACCCATTTCTATATATTTATACTTAATGAATGACTTCATACATATATCCTTGATTATATTCAAAAGCTTAAATTAGGGATGTAAAATATCCATTAAAAGCTATTTGGATTTTGGAACGAAATCAAGTATATGGGTGTTATTTATATAATCGTTTACCTTTTTTAAATATTTTTAATTACTTTTGCCGTATACTCGAGTTATATCTTATTAGTTTACTATTTTATGAAATAAACTTTTATAAGGTGGGAGATAATTTAAGTAAATTCTTGCAGATTATCAATGACTTTATCATTTGTCAAACATAAATAGTTTATTTTAGATAAGTACATTCATCATCTTATTATAATCACTTATTTTGAAAAAATTCCGTAACATTGGACTGATTTATGTCAAGTGCTTATTAAGTTACTTGTTTTGTAATCATTTAACAATTTTTTATTCTCATGATACACTCATTATTTACATATTTTGAAATGTTCTAATGTATTCACTCAAAAAATAAATAAAATAATTTCTAATAAATAGTTAATAATTAACATTTTAACGTTTATAAAATATCTATTATAATATAGTTACTAAGTAAAATAAAATATTTTATTTCCTGAGATCACGTAATTATATTTTATATCCATTTAATATAATAAGTATCAGTCCACGACAATTTACAGAATATTAAAGTAGACAAGTGCCTATAATCATATATTATTTACTCTTACATATTAACCATTAGATATAATTTATTTTGGTACTATGTTCAGTAAAATATGTTTGTGAAATCCGTAAGTGTACAGGTTGAATAAGTAATAAAGTGGACAATGAATCCGGGTTATCGTTCCCACGAGGATCGGATTGAGTACCGAAATTATTAGTTCAAACTTTATTTGAATGATCAAATCTTGAGTTGTATTAATAAGCGAAAATAAAATAACAAGTTAATACAATTAAGTAAATAAAATATATACAAAGATTTAGAGTGAGTTATATGACGGATATGTGTTAGGACTCACGACTTCACCAAATTAGACCACCTAGTCTTGCGACAATTAATCCATGTTACTGATCGAATTTCACGAAATTAATCAACTACTCCTCTCGAAGTTAGTTAATCTTACTTAATTAGACCCCTTCACCTATCTCTAAGTGAGCGTGTTATCAACCCTCTTAAGTGCATTAATCAACAAGAAATTCATGTAAACCTCCTCGAAGTTCAACCCACGGTGACCGCACTAACTACAAACAAATTTCTTTGTCTTGTCTAAATTAATGGCCTTTAATACATAAGCTAACTTAAATATTCCTCTCTCGAGTTCAATAAAAGTCTATAGATTTATTCATCCATTGGCCACAAAGATGAAGACACAACAATATACCAATAAGAATTTAAAATAAAAATTAATTGCATAAATTAAGCATGAAAAACATAACTATGGTCTCAACTAGGTTACATCGTTCGTCCTAATTTAAAATCAATTACACATCATGAATGAAAAACACAAATAAACTAAACTGCATAACCCATGTAATTAGATCTTGAATAAGATGAAGAACTCTTGCACCAAGCTTCTCTTTCTTGAATCTCAAACTTGATTCCCAAGCCTTCAAATGTCTTGTGTTTTTCTCCCCCTTTGCTATGGTATTTTCTATATTATGTCCCCCTTTTTTCCTCCGCGTGAGCTCTTTATATAGGCTCTTAAAAACTTCTAAGAATGAAGAAAATCTGAGTACAAGTTTTATCGTAAAAAGACTACTAGGCAAACTCGAAAAAAATAGGAAAAATTTCGCATAAGTGCACCATGCGGCCCCGTGGCTAATTCTGTACTGTTTTTGCTGATTCTGCTGCGGCTGCAAGCTGATGTTGTGCGGCCGCACCAATCTTTATTTTTTTTTCTTTTATTTCGGCCCTTTTTGATTTATGTCTTGACACCTTGGCCCCTAGAACTTCATAATTTGTGCTAATTCGATCCAAACTCATCCAACCTCGTACATCTTTGCTTTCTCTTGAATTTTAACCTACAATTTACCAAATTAAACATAAATATGAACTTTTGAACCAAATATCACATAATTAAAAACACATTTAGAGGATTTAAACACAATAAATAACTATCTATATATCATATTATTTGTGCAATGCAAGGGTAAAAATCTAGTTTGTATAAAGACCAAAATAAGCATTGAGATGATTTTCTTTCGTGAGGCAAGGTGAGGCGAAAACCTCTAGCAATTAAGGAGCAAAGCTGCAAACCTCACCACAATCAAAAACGTTTAAAATGTTGTAAAATAAAATAATATAAGATAGCATGTTTCATCTATAAAACTCTACTTTAATACTACTGCTAATAATAATAATAATAATAATACGTATCTACTTTTCGCTATGAAGTACAGCTTAAAAATTTCACATAAAGAAAATAAAAGTTGACAAATTTTGTGAAAAAGTGCAATCGAATCGTCACGACTGCTAGTAGCAACACCATTTATGGAATTATCATTATATCAAATCCTTTATAGTCTTCTTTGTCTTCATTATCGCTATCAATCCACTCATCTTACTTATAGCTTTAAGTGAGATCTTCACTTCCCCTTCTACTTATCTCTCTCTCTGTTTTTTTTTTTTTTAAAGAAAAATATAGTTTATATTTTCCATAAATAAAATTGTAAATGAAAGTACTTTTAAATTATTGAAAAGAAAATTGCTAGAGAAGTCTGGAACTGAATGGGGTAGGAAGGTTAGATGTATGATGTTAGATATTGTGGGATTCTAATTTAAAATTCTTAATATTTTAATTTAATTAATTAATGGCTCTAAAATCTTTTGTCATATAAATAATCAGAAAACAGTTGGGTTTTATACAAGGATTTTATTTTGCCTACATACATGTATGTTATTATGTATGCGTGTATATGTGTCAAACATTTAGGCTACAATCACCCCACACTTGTAGCCTAAATGTGTGTCATCCGATCTACATACATGTGTGGGCAAAATAAAATTGTCTGAGTTTTTTATTATAATAATAATATTGTGAAAATTAAAAGTAACAACTTTAATGAAACACATGCATCACGGTTAATTGAAACTTTAAGCCTCAAGGCATAATGCATGCCGACACGTAAAAGGCAAGCCTCGAGCGGGATTTAGCCTCGGCTTTTAAAACAATGCATAAGATTTTAATTATGCGTGAAACATCAGATATCTCTCTATGTACATGAAGCATATGCGACATTATCCATCCAAGGCATGAGAATCACCAAATTTTCTATATGGCAACCGAACTAGCATGCCTATTACTTTTATCCACTTCTCTACTTATACAAGACTCTGAGACTTTCCATTTTTCCCTAAGTAATCGAGGTCTATACAAGGAATTAACGTTAAAACATCTATGTGAGACTGTTTATTTTAGGAAAAATGATAAACCTCTAGGTTGGTTCACCAATTAGTTCACTGGCTGTGTATTAATATGAAGGGTAAAACTGTCAATTAAGACATTTAAATAATTTGAATAATGATATTTTAGGGTTAAAATTGTAAACCAGTAAACTAATTGATAAACCAACCTGG
>CAVNYN010209509.1:0-15616 GCA_963692815.1 Nyctanthes arbor-tristis
GTGGTGGAGTATGGGACTGTCAAAGTGTCAAAAGCTTACCTGGTAATTTCTCAAGTATTGTGTAAAAGACCGGAGAAGACGAAGATTTTGGCTTATTTTGGCAAGGTGGAGATTGTTGGATTTATTGTCAAAAATAATCCAAAGTTGAAAAGGAAAAGGAAAAGGAAAAAAGAAGAGTTCTTGGAGGAAAAGGAATCCAAATCCTAGAAGGAATTATCTTATCTTCCAAGTAAACAAAGCTTATAAATAGATGTGTTTTCCTCTTCTTTTATGTACAAGAGTGACTTGAGTCTTTGAGAGAAATGGTGCAAATGGTGGCTACTAATGCAAGCTTCTGGCCGTTTTGGCAGTGGCTACTAATGGTGCAAATGTAGTAGCATTGGCCTGCAGAGTCGAGAGTTACATTTGTTGGTCCGGTCATGATGGTTTCGCCAATCTTATCGTAATCACTACATGCGTCCTAGGAGGATTTTGGTACTCGTACAATGTCATGTTGGTTGGTCACGAAGTTAAACATTGCAAGCGAAAGTTAATAGTATGAGACTACTCGAACATAATGAGATACACAACAAATGACAAATGGATGAATACCTAATGAAATGTTAGATGTGGTATTATTATTATTAATTTAAAAGTGATGCGACAGCCATCAAGAAAACGTAATTCTTCTAATTATAAGTATATATTATATTAAACATTGTATCAACCTTCATCTAGCTATCACATCATCATATAAATAAACCATGCATTAATTATGTCATATATATTATGCACAAGTAGTTTTTTGTTCTGGTAGCATAATGTCTTCATATAAAATGCGTACCTAGCTAGAGTGTCGCCAACCCCAAAAGTCTTGCCCGAGGCCCAGTTTGCAGAGACTAAGGTGTTAGATGGTACGGTCCAACCCAAGTCATCTCCGACGATGTGTACAATTTGGGCGCCTATGCGTTGCATCATAGTTGCAAAAACTGCTCCAAAAACAATGATATTCACAAACTTATCCATCTCCCGAATCATGATATTCACTTTTTTGTATCGATAAGTATCTTTATCTTCATCTTAATTTGCAAATTACTATTGAGATATGAGATCCCTATAGTTGTATTGATTATAGATTGAGGAATTGCGGAAATGATCTAAAGACTAAACGTGTATGGAGAAATTATTAAGTGCATGAAATTTCAAAAAGAATTTGCACGGTCCATTCATTTTGGAGAAGGGAATTAAATCGTACAAGTCATAATGTGAACTATGGACAATTGAGAATTTAAGGAAAAAGACTCATTCAAATGCTCAACAGCATGCAATTCTCGAGAACGAAGAAGCTTCAGTTTTGTCATTTTCCACATCTACTTCCAGGGACGACTTCAATTTTCCAGTTGAGTGATTGGTTCTTTAGAAAATTTGTATTTTGGCTAGAAAATTGCATTATGGATGACTCATGATTTCAATATTTGAATTTTCTATTTTCACTTACCTACTATATCATTTTATTAATTATATATAATATAATTTTTTTTGAAGAAATATATAATATAGTTTTATTATATATATGTATGTATATATATGTGTGTGTATATATGAATCTTCTATTTATTAATATCCTGATGATATTTAATTTGTTTATTTAACATGCAGATAATTATATTTTAATTTTCACAAGTTCAATATCTTATTATTATTTGATAGAACCCCATATGGTATCAGAACGCCACAATGCTTAGACGAGCAATTCGATGTGTCGATTCAAATGAGCATACGAAATTCATAATTGGACTACTCTAACGATTCACCATCTTATGGGAGCATTTTAAGCAATAAATCACGCATCAAAAAATTAATAAAAATAACCAGCATAAAAAGTGTTTTGGGCTACAGCTAGTAATGTTCAAACATGTCATAGTGGCACAAGAGAGTAATATGGCATAATATTAGCATACCATTACACCTTCCCTAAAATCATATCAACAACTAATATTACCCATCTTCATCTGTCTAATGTCATAATGCCATCAAACATTTGATACTTAAAAATTTTCAAGTAATATATTGTGATAACCACTCTGAACAACTTTAAGTGGCACTCTGCTCTTGTTGGTCATTCATTAATCTTCTTAATTTTGCTTAACGAAAAGTTTAAATACTTTTAAAGTAAAATAATATATATATATATGTGTGTGTGTATTAAGTGTTGTTTTAGTGCGTGCCATGAAACGCAAAAAGTTAACATTGGCACATGTACGTGGATCTAACAATTGATACCTATCAATAAAAATAAATATTTATCTATTTTTTTAGTCTAATTTAAAGGTAGAACCAATCGTACAGTGCACAACATGTCAGCAATTGTGCCACATCATCTGCATAAATGCATATAATAAAAATTTCATTTTACCTACACGCAGGTATGTTATTATGCAATTTTTTTTTCCAATAAAAAACTTCCTTCATGATGCACCATCAGGTAAAAGAGCATTTACAATGAAATCCGGAGGCAACACGCTCCAGCTAGAATTAACGTTACAATCAAGCACATGGTGAGCAAGTAAATGAACTACTTCATTGGCTCTTTTATCTATGGCTTTAAACTGACATCCCTCGAACCGATGGGTCATGGATGTAGAATAGGACCTAAAGTTTCTTGTGGCTCATGCTCCATGAGTAAGCGTACGACATTAGATATTGTGTCTGACTCTACAATGACCCTTTTGAAACCCCTTTCCACCGCTACCTGAACCCTTTTGAACAAAGCCCGGCATTTCCTATGCATAGGAGACAACCTACCATTCATCATATTAGCGCAAGCATAAATCATGCATTTTCCCCTCCTCGTCAAGACTCACAACTCCCTGCCCCACCAAGCAGCCGCCCCTCACTGATGCATCTGTATTTATTTTTATCCACTCTCTAGCCGGGTTTTTCCCATGTACGGCTTATCCTACCTGCGCCACCACCATTTCGTTCTCCACTCCTCATTCGTCCATGCATGGAACAATAATCATCCACATACTTTTTGGCCACATCCAAAATGTTCTCCACAGCAACCTCTTTTTCCTCGAAAACCATCGCATTATGTACCGCCAACATCTTCAAAGAGAAACCAATAGCCATGCAAATTTTCCAGTAGTATATCTCCTTCTTGCCGCCAACAGAATGTCTCCAACATGGCACCCACTAAACTCCCTAATCTTGTCATCAAAAGCACTCCCACGCCACATCCCAGTTACGAACGGGAACCCAACCAACGCATGACACACATCTTCCATCTCCCCTTGACACCGAGGGCAAGAAAGGATCCCGAGGATACGTCTCTGCCATAAAAAGAATTTTGTGCGTAGCACATCCATCATAAGTTTCCATGCAAAGACTTTAATTTTACTTGGTAAATTCATATGCCACAATTGACACACCTCATCTCAGGCCATCTTACTAGATTTGATAGGTGGCGTGCGCCGACAATAGATAGAAACTTAACCTTGACCTACCACCAAGATAAACTGAAAACTTGACTTGAAACAGCATAAATTTTTTGACTAAAATGATTTTACAAAAATTTTGACAGAGTTTCTCGTGGAAAATGGACTTATCCAACCTGAAAAATATAAATCACCTGATCCAAACAAATCCTATAAAATGAAGCAAATATGATTTTTCCATCAATAACTCAATTCATCCCCAAGATATAAAATTAGAATACTTTTCAATATATTTAAATTCAAAACAATCATTAATACCAAATGCATATGGAGAAATAGAATTGCGCATGGTTTGAATGATCTAGATAATAATAACTTATAAAAACTAATTTCCAACCATGATCAAAGACCTATGTTTTAAGTGTAATGAAAATATTAAGTTAATGCAATACAGTGATGGTTAGCTAAACTCCACAGGAAAATCCAATAGATGATCAAGCCCGATCCTTCCTATAAGAAAATGTTATAAAGTATATGAGCTGGTAACTCAGTGAACAAATAAGTTCGCAAATAGATATATTTTTGTGTGTGTATATATACACACTTTTCCATATTATTTATTTCTGAAAATCTGTGGAACTTTATAATACATAGAGACAACTTAAAGGTTGAGAGTTATAAAAATACTTTGCAAACCTTCTGAGTTTGAAATATGAGTTTAAATAATAATAAAACTGCATACTATGTTTAAAACTGATATCTGAATAAATGTGTAACTTAACTGAGTGCTGAAAACTAAAATCTGAGTAGCTAGTTGAAAATTTTGATAAATACTAATAACTGAAAAATTCACGCCAAAAGTACTACTAAGCAGTAACACACATATACAGATTAATCTCGATGTACAAGGTATACTACTTAAAACTGAGTGATACTGATAACTGAGTACCTGAACAACTAGTTATACGCGTGCAGAGTAAGTTGCAAAGGCAAACATTACCATACATGGCTCAAAGCCTATGTGTATATGACGATGGGTCTCAAAGACCTATATATAACTAGTCATGCACTGTAGAACGAATCACACAATGCAAAGCGGGTAAATTACTGAAACTGGTGAATAAACCGTGGAACAGATCACAACGATGTAGAGCGGGTAACGATCACATAGGTACTTTGGTGGTTTTGAAAATAATTCTTATAATATACTTTCATAAACATTTCATAACATAATAATATAAATCATTTTCCAAATCTTTATTCTCTTATTGTAAAATATTTTATGTAGTAAAATAATGATAACATGATTTTCTTGAAATTGAGAATCCATAAAAATAATGAAATATTTTATGAAATGCTATAATAGTGAAATCATGCTTAACACTTGAAATAGTCATTTTCCGTTTTAGAATCTCACTTTACACATAATAATATAATTAGATATTTCATAAAATTTCATCTCATAATATGAAAAGGAAACATGCTTGATTTAAGTTTAATAACTTAAATATTTAGTAAAATATTATGAAAAGTGTGCTAAATAATTTGGAAAACATTTTTTTCACTCACAGAGTTGATCCTATAGCTGGCTCGACCAGTATGCCTTTTCAACCGGCTCGTGATCACCGGGAATCATAATATAACAAATCTAATTTAATACCCAATATCCTTGTTTCAAATAAGAAATATAAATTCACTTAATTCCTTGGTACCAAAATCACTTATTCATAATAATTCTCAATCACCCGATTGTTAGGCACGTCAAATCATATATCCAATGATAATCTTTGAAATACATAATGTCATCATGTCTTAAGATGTCCAATAATACTCTACTAAATAAAATCAACCATATAAATATATAATTCCAGTAAGATTTTGTCATCAGGATTAACCTAATATCAATCCTTTAATTAATCATAATAGATCTTGTTTCCAACAGATCTTGTTTCCAACTTATCTTTTTATCTTATTTCTAGCATATCATATTCATATAAATCAAATAAAATCAACAACATACCAATAGATTTTAAAACCTCGTTTAATATATTATTTCCTTCAACAATAAAAATCTTTATTCGTCCACAATACATAAAATCTCAAAATTCTCAAAAACATCAAATATATTCATTTCATCATAGTTTTTCACCTTGAGTACAATTTCATAAACACTCCATATACATGTACATCAATAATAATTGTTGACATCAAAATTTGACATTAGAGCCAACAAACAAAGAAGATGATAAATAATGAAATTGGGGTGAATTTGTAGAGGATTTTTGGGAGTGTTTTTGAGTGGATCAAACCTGTTATGGGGGATATTATCATCTCCACCTTGAATAGCACATTTTCACTCTATCTCCTTTATCTTTGGATGAAGATAGAGGTCATGGAGGGTGAAAGATAATGAAACGAGAGGTTTTAGTTTTTGCTCTTTTTTGAGAGTCGCTCTTCCGATCTAGGTCATGGAGGGTGAAAGATGATGAAACGAGAGGTTTTAGTTTTTGCCCTTTTTTGAGAGTTGCAAAGAGTTATTAGATAGAGAGAGAATTAGATAAAAAGGTCCCAGAGAAAGAGAGCGTTTCCCTTTTTTTGTCATTGAGAGAGAGATGTATGGGGTTTCACGTGTGTGTGTCTTGAAGTGCCCCCCACTTGACTGACAACTTTTCTTAGCCATTAAATCTTGGCTAATTACCATCAAATCCTTTTATTTTATACTTGTTTATTATCTGGTCGATTTCTTTGGCAAATAGCGGAAATGGATCTTCATGATTACCTTAGCTCATTCTAGTCCTCAATCCCTCATGTACTTTGACTTGTCAACCCGTTGATTCTTGACTTGACTATCCTTAGCTTTGACCTGTATTTTGGAGTACAACAATAATGTTATGCATTTTTAATTCCATATTTATTAACACAAATTAATAAAAAATAGAGCTCAATGTATTTAACTTAGTTAAATCTTTAAATCATCACAAATATTTAAAACCCTAACATCTTAAATAATACCCATACTTCATGAACCTTGAATATATCTAAACCTCATATAAACCATCATTTTTCTGTCAATATAGGTCATATTTAATCCGTGCAGCAAAAGCCCCAAATTTAACACAATGTGGAGAAATTTAAATCTTCCACTTACATATAAAAATCAAGGCAAAGTCCTGGAACACAAATAGATCAAGAACCACTTTGAGGTTTGGCCCAAATTTCCTCATTTTCCCCTTTTTTTCTTTTTCTTTTCTTTTTTTTTTCCTCTCTCCATTTTCGGTTTTCTACCCGGCCGAACTGCCTACTGGTTCTCTCTCCCTCTACCATTCTTTCTTTTCCCAAATCAAAGACAAATCACACACACACACACACATAGGAAATTGCACATCACGTCCCTTAACTTCTTTATGTGCTATAAGTTGGTCCTTAATAAAATATTATTTACTATTAGTCCTTCAATATTTAATTCTTCCTCTCAAAACCTTTGATAACTTAGATATGATCCAAATAATTTAATTTTGACACTGACTCGATCTTTCTATTTTTGACTTTGACCGTAAAATAGAATATTATTAAATAGCAAGATTCGAGTCGTAGCAACAATCCTTTACACCATCCCCAATCCTACTCCTCTCTGATGCCACTGAAGCCCTCTTCAAGTTCATCTCAATATGATAACTAGATTTGACAGAGATCGATGCCATTTTTTCAAAATGCCACATAATAATATCCTATCCATCTTGATTTCAATGAGGCATCCCCAATATAACATCCGTATCAATAGCATGAAAACGATTCTTGATCAACCCGACATTCCACTCACCATCCTCATGCATCAACTCTGAAACTCTCATCACATGGTCCTCTCATACCTAAGTGATTTGTCTGAAAGAGAAAGGTCTTGGTAGCCACGGACTAGCGAATACCAAGGCCTTTCCCCATTTCCAATTCTCCACCTGAGTCTTTTCTTCAATAGCTCATGCCCCTACAGAACACTCTGCCACAAAAAAGAACACTCTCTCTTACATCCAGCTTCCCAAAACCTAGCAAATCGGTGATATTTCGCCCTTAAGACTTCCGCTGCCAAAGAAATAGGGGATGTAATAATTCGCCAGCTTTGCTTGGCAAGAAGAGCTGTATTAAAAGCGTCCACATCCCGAAAACCAACCCCTGCCAACTTTGATTTACATAAGTCTTTCTAAAAGATCCATCTCCCCTTCCTCTTTTCACCCTCATCCCCCCACCAAAATGAACTTGCCAAGCACGTAAGCTCATTATAAATATCAACCAGGACTTTGAACAAACTCATTATGTAATTGGGTATAGCTTGCACAACGGCTCTAATAACCGCTTCCCGACCCCCTATGGATAATTTCCATCGTCTCCATAATTGTAACCTATTAGCTATAGCTTTGGATAATTCTAAGATGCTAACCAGATGCTTGACCTTTGGAATAAGAATAATAAAAGTATTATTTACCTCCATCAATGAACGATCTCCATTAAGTATCTCAAGGCAAAATTTTGCTACCTCATCTCCAATCAAATCCCAGCTTCTTTGGAAAAAGATAGCATGGAAGCCGTCCGGACATGGGTCTTTAAAACCCCTTATGCTAAATATTGCCCTCTGTAACTCTTAGACATTGAATGGTTCCTCCAGTGTTGTCATATTGTCTTCTGTCAGCTTTGTCGCATCCGCTCCGAGAATGTGATTAAATTCCTCCATGTCCCTCTTCTGTGAAGCAAAAAGATCACTAAAAAATTCATAAACAATCTCCGCCACCCGTTCCCGGTCTTCTTGCAACACCCATTCTCGGTCTCTCAAACCATAGATTGTGTTTCTAGCTTTCCTCCCTGCTGCCGTCCGATGAAACTATGATGTATTCCAGTCCCCTATCCTCATCCAATCAATTCGTGCTCATTGCGACCACAACATTTTTTCCTTCTCCAACAGCTCCTCAAGCTCACTCTCCAATCTGCTAATCTCCTTTACATCTGTCCCCCTCTGTACGCTATAAAAAAATAATATCCATTTAAAAATTTTGTATAATTTTCAAAAAGTTGTTTATTAAAATAATATTTTAATAATTTAATTTAAGAATAATAAGATAATTTTTGGCTAGGATAGCATATTTTACTAGGAGTACAAGTCAAATAAAAGAGAGTTTCACTGCAACTTAGTTAGAAAACTATAAATAAATAGTCTTTCAAAATTTAACAAATCACGCAATGAATTTAAAAACGGTAAAAGGTGTAATTTCCTCTTGACAATATTAAAAGCCGGTTGACCAAAATTCATTTCCTTTGTTATTTGGTCAACCAAAATGTTGTGGAGATTTATTAATAATGACATAAAAAATTTTAAGTATTCATTTGTAATAATTCTTAAAATTTATTAGATCTTGTCAAACCATTTTCTTCACAATAACATAATTAAAATAAATGTCATAATAAAAGAAGTGACATTTTAACAAAATCGGCCTCAAAATTATACTAGATATCATACAAAACATGGTTCTTAACTAGTATATATAAGCAAGAGAGCCACATCTTACCATGATAACAAGTCATTAGCAATTTGGATGTTATTATAACTTGAAAAACACACTTTAACAAAGTATTAGATTTTGTCATTTTGAGAATTAGATGGAGATATTTGCAAGTACACATGTTCTTTTTTTTTTCTTTTTTTTTTTTTGGGTGCTATTTATGCTGCTGTGGTGCACTACATAGGTGCCCAAACTATGCACATTGTTGGAAATGGCTTGGGTTGGTCTGTATACACATATGGGACGAAAGGTACTATAATAGCACTTCTATGTCTCTTAAAGTACTAGAGTTTTTTATCTGAAGTGTTAAAAATTTTTTCTTATATCCTCTAGTCACTTGAAAATATAAAGAAAAATATAATAATAATATGAAAGGAATCAAAAAGGGGTGTCCTTATGTGTTTGCCTGTATGACCTTCCAACTCATATATATATTTGACTTTCCATGACCCTAAATGAAGGGATTTGACCAAAGATCCACATACTTATGAATCAAAGTTAAGTAATTATAATTACACAATGGTCCTTTAATTTTTGTATGTGTGGCACACATATCTGTAGCGTTCGATATATATGTTGGAATCATATCTTCAATTGATCTCTAATGCTTGTTTTTGTGTACTAGGTCCATTCAAGGACTGACACACAAAAAAATAAAAATAAATGAGTGGGTCAGTAATTTTATCTATTTTCATTTTCTTTTAATCACTTTTATCTAATTTACACTATTGTTCCTCACTTTTCCTTCTCGAGTCCCATGCAAGATCCACAAATACACCCTCACCTCCACCTTTTCCACTATTATTTTATCGTTACTTTTGAATTTATCTCTATCTCTCTCTTCTTTTTCATTTTTCTTGTTTTTTTCCCTTATATCTCTTTCTATTCCTGTTTATTTAAAATAATTATCTTATCTCTATATCTCTCATCCACGTTACTTCAACAATTCACCCTCCACTAGAGATGATATGAAGCTATATTTTGAGTCAATATTTTCTAAAACATGATTGTATATTACGTATGGGCTTGAGTTAATATGAAATGATTTCACAACAAAATAATGTGATAGTAATTTCAAAAAGAATTAGTAACATTTTAAGGTTTAAACCTTAAAAAAAAAAAAAACCAAAAAATAAAAACAAAAACCAAAAAAAAAAAAAAAGAAGAAGAAATTAAAATTAAAGAATAATTAATTTAAGTTTTTGTACTTGATTACCTAGTTAAGTCCTTTCCCAAAACATCCCGAAGGTTCTTTAACAAAACTTTCCATCACGTGCGGCATGTATGAATGCACACTATGAATACGGTATGTTTTTAAAAATTTTGCTACTTAGTTATTTAAACATCAACTTTACTTGTCTTTTGTAAATGTTTCCACCTTATAGTAGCATAGGCGAATTTAAAGGTGGAACCCATATATGTCCGTAAACATTGGATATTGCAATCCTGCCAAAAGAAACAAATATCATGAGAAATTTAAATATTTTCATCTCCTTGAACCTTGGGGGAAAAAATACAACCAAATGAAAGATGAATTTGCTTCAAATGATGCTCTTCTATGTTGCCAAACATGCATGGTAGTAATCGATTAACCTTCTCGCAATAAGAAATTTGTTAAATATGTAAATATCTGTGAATGTGAATGTGAATGTCAATTTAATTCAAAAAAAATCCCAATTCAACCAGAACTTGGAATACAACTTCCGTTTTTCCATTCTTCATGAACCCCATAAACCCATAAATTGAGGAGTTTAAAGTAATCATCGAGTTGAAGTTTTGTAATTAATTAAAGATAAAGGAATAGAAAACCAAGAAAATCTAAGACACAAAAGAATTGTTCATTCTCTTAATCGTTTGAACCTGAAAATAATAGAGAGAGAAGAGAAGGGAAAGGAAAACCGGAAGTGGTAGAGCTGGTGAACACAGAAATGCGTTTTCATTGTCCCAACGTATACCAATGTAAACTAATCTTTCCAATGCATACGCATGCCTCCAATTAGATAAATAATAATAGTATTTTTTTAAAAAACCAAAAGTGGCATGTTATTGAAAAACAAAAAAAAATAATATAAGAATTAACACAATAATAAATAAATTAACAAAAACAACTTATTTTTATGAAACGTTATATCTTGAGGATGACAACTTGAGTCGAGAATTAATTAATACGGATATTTTCATTTAGTTTTAACAAATAGAATAAAACGATGAAAAACATTGTTTTCAAAAAATTCTAAAATGCAAAAACAAAATAACCATAGATTTTATTGGTATATATAAATAATAATTTTAAAAACTACACAATTCTTATTATTATTATTTTCTTTTTGGAGAGGGGAGGGGAGTATTGAACAAAAGCTACACAATTATATTGAAAACACTATGAAAAAACAAATAAAAGATAATAAAAAAACAAATAAAAAGGCTGCAAAGCAGCCGCGTCTGTTGAAATTCCATTAAGAAACTCCACAAATGTTATACGAAAAAAAAAAAAAGAAAAGAAAAGAAAAAAAGAATTAAAAAGAAAAAATAAAAGGCTGCAAGATTCCAAGGAGGAAACAATTCATGCGTATATTCTAGTACTAATGCGTATTAATTTATAAGTAGTATGGACCTCTAGGGATTTTGGAATACTAATGCATGTATTAATTGTATCTTTCCATAAGTGGACAAAAAAAAAAAAAAAAGGAAAAACGAAATATTCTGATTTCGAAATTGTAAGTTTCCCGCCAAAAGTATTTCGGCGGCTATTCCCTTATTTACTTTATATATAGATGCTACAATTATTTTATATATTCGTATCCTAATTACTTTTAAAAAATAAGTAATTAAAAAAAAACGCATTATCTTTGCTAGCATCCACTTAGTACTTGAGCACCATAAACCCTATCCAACCATTTCACCAGTTCAATTTATGTCTCAAAGATAAAAATAGTGCACATTGCACCCTGATTCCATCTTTTTATAATCTTCTGTGCAAGGATTTAGATTTCAATTGTTTTCTTATAAAAGATTATATAAACTAATAGGGTAATGATATACCTCCATTTTTTTTTTTTTTTTTTGACAAAAAGAGATTAATTCTCGTTAGATGAAGAGTCACCAATAACATCATGAGACAATAGAGGCTTATGCCAATCAAACAGAATAAGAGAAGTAAAAGGATTAGCATATGACCGAGCTCTATGAGCCAACTCATGTGCAACCGAAGCCTCCCGTTGAGCATGCAGGACACTGAAATTCCCGCCCGTAATCCTTACTATACAATCCTTAAGCAGTAGCCCAAAATCAGAAGAGTTATCGTCTTCCTCCTTCAATGCATCAGTCACTGCCTTTACCATACCTATCCCAATAACTTCTCTTTCTCCATAAATTGCAGCATCAACATTACATTTGCTGCTGCCATTCTGTCGTTTAGTCCAACGTTGTTGCTCAGTTGGCGGCCTTCCTCTACAATCGCCTTCCCTAGCTTCTTGCCACTCAAGTAATACGTTCATGGCATTGTTAGCCGTCTGTACAGGGTGTTGAAGTTGGCCCTCCAAAGCCTACCATTTCTCTACTTCCAGATAGCCCAGGCGGTAGCACCAATTCTTACAAGCTCTTTCCCTGACCGGCTTTCGAGCACATTAAAGAACCATTGCTTGAAAGATTCCTCTCTTCCATTGTTCAACCGATCAACAATTTTACCTCCATGCTAGTTTACTGGTTAGTTCACCGATTGACAATTTTACTTTATAAAATTTAAATTTCAAACATCCCAAATGTTTTAATATTTGATAGTTATTGTATTTAATTAAATGAGGTATAAATTTTTGAGTTAAAGTTTATGAGTTACTAGCTAATTTTTGAGTCCTTTTTAATTCTTTTTTTAATGTCATTTAATTTAATTAAAAAAAGAATTAAAGTTTATTTTTCACCTCTATATCCTTCCTACGTTTGTTGTTTACGGACACGCACACAACCAAATTGCATTTTTTTCTTAATATATTAGCAAAAGGAAGGGTGTTTTATAATGGAGTTTTGAGTTCCTCCTTAGCACAAAAAAGATTCAATTATATAATGTTTTCGGCTGGGTTGTTATATCCTGTAGGAGACAAGTGTTGTGATATCTGCTGCACTTGCACAGGAAATTGAGGACTTTCCAATGTCATAGAAAGCTTGAATCTACTTAAAGAGAGCGAGACTTCCATGCCTCGTCCTAATTGGTTTACGAGTTTGCTTCAGATTTATTTGTAAATTTTTATTTACAAAATTAATTATTTCCAATAACAGTTTTGCCCTCCAATTTCTTTTCATAAAATGACTTAATTCTCGTTAACTGTTGAACTTATTTGGAGGCTATCATTATCTGAAGTAATAATAGGTTAATTTTTTCATTGTGTGAGTGTGATTTCCGCTTCGATCGATTCTCAGTGAAATAATAAACAAAGACCAATACCGGGGATAATGTTTATTTTTGCTTTTTATTTTTTTGGAGGCAAAGTATAGAAAAAGAATGAATCATTGGCATCACTGCAAGGATCAAAATTGGGCAAACACAAGAAAGAATTTGGATCGTGATTGTTGTTATTGTTGTTGTTGTTATAATTTTATTTTATTTTATTTTATTTTGGGTAGGTTGGGGGAGGTTGATTATGAATGTGGTGGAAGAAGGAAAAAGGTAGTGTAAGAAATAAATAGTGGGGAATTCTATTGATAGTTGGCATTTCAACTTTTTATATATGAACCACATCTATATATATTTATAATACTAATTAAGTGATGAGTTAATTTTTCCCGCTTAAAAATGGCATTCTAAGGGAATTAGGCGTATGATATATGATGATGTGAAGCTGATGTCCCTGATATCCCATTTATTTTTCTGTTTTTATTTTTGTTCACCCTAATAATAATGTACATATTTATAATACTAACTAAGTGATGATTTAATTTTTCCGCCTAAATCTGGCATCGTAAGGGAATTAGGAATCTGATGTCACGATGGTGTCAAGCTAATGCCGCTGATGTCTCATTTATTTTTCTATTTTTATTTTTGTTTACCCTAATATTAATCGGATACTAACTAAGTAGTGAGTTAATTTTTTAATTTTGCATAGTAATTTTTAATAATCTATTTATATACTCACCTTAATCTTTTTCTTTTCAAATTTTCAGAATTTTGTTTATTATATCTTTTAATTTTGTATAGTAATTTTTAATCATCTCTCAGTTGTTGCGTCGGAACTTGAGCCTTTAGAGCTGCTTTACATTTTGATTAACCAGGTAATTGTGTCAATCAAATTCTTAATTATCTCTTTCCTTGCATTTAACTGAGTAAGTGCAGCAATTAAATTCTTAATTATCTTTCTTTTTATATTTGAATAATCAAAACAACCTTCAAGCCGCCTAATCAGGTAAGTATATAAGCAGCTATATATATATTTGCTAGCAATCGATCAATTAACATAGAATTTGCTAGCAATCGATCAATTAACATAGAATAACAATTTTGGAAGCAGTTGCACATATTTTTCTTTTAGTTAATTTTTAGTTCGAGTGATCTAGTTGATGAGCATATATCATTTTTATTTTTTATCATTTAATTAATTATTTGCTTTAGTCTGTTTTAGAGATATATACATGTTCTCCGTGCAATGCAGGGTAGATTAGCTAGTTTTGATTATGATAATGAAGCTTTAGTTATTATTTCGTTTACATCTTTAATGTTTTTATCAAATCATCTCTAGCAACTTGCTATTGATCATTACTTTTTGTAAAAAATAATGATTCTTCGTGCAAAAATTTTAGAAGTGAACTTTAGAGAGAAAAATAAAAGAGATAATGAGTGGAATTGAATGGTGGAGATTCATTAAATATGTGAATGTGATTAGTTTAATCGATTTTTATTATTGAAAAGTAGAAATGGTTTGCAAACAAAGGCCTAACTACTTGTTATCTTTTATTTTTTTAACATTATTTGGGGACTTTTCAACGAACTTTCCGCGTAAAAATTGTCAAGTTAATGGAATTTTTTCTCTGTGATAAAAATGTCGGCAAGATAAAGTTACGAAAAGTCATGTGGACACGTACATAGCCTAATTTGAACATGGTATATGCACATTTTTGACGATAAAAAATTACTATATATGTTTTTTTTAATATTACAAGAGGAATAATAGCGGTAGGAATTTGAACTATTGATGAAGAGTGTACGAAACTAACTAGAATGCCACCAGACTATACAAGTCTTGGCACTATATATGTTGTTAATATAATAATAATCCCTATAAATAGTAAGATAATTCGTTTAATAAAAAGTAATATAATTACCCGAATTGAATATATCACAAATTCAATATTTCTGGAATATTCTACCCTTTCAATCAATACTTACATTAAGTAGTAATAACCTTATACTTGTTAATTAATTATTTTATTTAAACATCATTCCGTTATGAACAATTTATTGAACCTTTAATTATTATCTGATTGGTACAAGTTTCAATTCGATTTGCCACAAAATGGAAGTAAAAGGAACCTTGTAACTATCAAAGGTCGAAATTTCGAACTTGGAATGAAACTAAAAATCAATAATAATAGTCAAATTGAAGAAATCAAATTCAGCCAACAAAAAGGAAAGAGCGAAGAAAAGAGAAAATTTATTAAATCTTTTAA
>CAVNYN010209512.1:0-10935 GCA_963692815.1 Nyctanthes arbor-tristis
AAGTGTGAGTTCGCTAGTTAGAGGCTTGTTCCAACTTAGAGCGCTGACCTGTATACTTGAGGGCTGACTAAAAGCTTGTTCTAGCCGTTGAGCCTGAATTCTTCGACTTTAGCGCAGATAAAAAGCTTGTTCTAGTCATAGTGAAGTGTGAGGTCGTTAGTTAGAGGCTTGTTCTAACTTAGAGTGCGGACTTGTGTACTTGAGCGCTCACTAAAAGCTTGGTCTAGTCGTTGAGCATGAGTTCTTCAACTTGAGTGCAGGCAAAAAGCTTGTTCTAGTCATAGTCAAGGGTGAGGTCGTTAGTTAGATGCTTGTTCGAACTTATAGCGCGGACCTGTATACTTGAGCGCTGACTAAAAGCTTGTTCTAGTCCTTGAGCGCGAATTGTTCGACTTGAGTGCAGACTAAAAGCTTGTTCTAGTCATGGTCACGTGGGAGGTCGCTAGTAAGAAGCTTGTTCTAACTTAGAGTGCGGACCTGTATACTTAAGCGCTGACTAAAAGCTTGTTCTAGCAGTTGAGCGCGAATTCTTCCACTTGAGCGCAGACTAAAAGCTTGTTCCAGTCATGGTCAAGTGTGAGGTCGCTAATTAGATGCTTGTTCTAACTTAGACGCTCTTCCGATCTTATATACTTGAGCAGTGACTAAAAGCTTGTTCTAGTCATTGAGCGCGAATTATTCGACTTGAACGCAAACTAAAAGCTTGTTCTAGTCGTGGTCAAGTGCGAGGTCGCTTGTTAGAAGCTTGTTCTAACTTAGAGCACGTACATGTAAAGTTGAGCACTGACTAAAAGCTTGTTCTAGTCGTTGAGCACTAATTCTTCGACTTGAGCCCAGACTAAAAGCTTTTTCTCGTCATGGTCAAGTGTGAGGTCGCTAGTTAGAAGCTTGTTCTAACTTAGAGCGCGGACCTGTATACATGAGCGCTGACTAAAAGCTTTTTCTAGCAGTTGAGCGCGAATTCTTTGACTAGAGCACAGACTAAAAGCTTGTTCTTGTCATGGTCAAGTGTGAGGTGACTAATTAGATGCTTGTTCTGACTTAGAGCGCAGACCTATATACTTGAGTAGTGACTAAAAGCTTGCTCTAGTCGTTAAGCACGAATTCTTCGACTTTAGCACAGACTAAAAGCTTGTTCTAGTCATGTCAAGTGTGAGGTCGCTAGTTAGAAGCTTGTTCTAACTTAGAGCTTGGACCTGTAAACTTGAGCACTGACTAACTTGTTCTAGCAGTTGAGCGCAAATTCTTCGACTTGAGCGCAGACTAAAAGCTTGTTATAGTCATGGTCAAGTGTGAGGTCGCTAGTTAGAGGCTTGTTCTAACTTAGAGCGCGGACCTGTATACTTGAGCGCTGGCTAAAAGCTTGTTCTAGTGGTTGAGCGCGAATTCTTCGACTTGAGCACAGACTAAGAGCTTGTTCTAGTCATGGTCAAGTTTGAGGTCGCTAGTTAGAGGCTTGTTCTAACTTAGAGTACGGACTTGTATACTTGAGCGCTGACTAAAAGCTTGGTCTAGTCGTTGAGTATGAATTCTTCAACTTGAGTGCAGGCAAAATGCTTGTTCTAGTCAAAGTCAAGGGTGAGGTCGTTTGTTAGATGCTTGTTCGAATTTAGAGCGCAGACCTGTATACTTGAACGCTGACTAAAAGCTTGTTCTAGTAATTGAGTGCAAATTCTTCGACTTGAGTGCAGACTAAAAGCTTGTTCTAGACATGAACAAGTGTGAGTTCGCTAATTGGATGCTTGTTCTGACTTAGAGCGCGGACCTATATACTTGAGCAGCGACTAAAAGCTTATTCTAGCCGTTGAGCGCGAATTCTTCAACTTGAACGCGAACTAAAAGCTTGTTCTAGTCATGGTCAAGAGCGAGGTCGCTCGTTAGAAGCTTGTTCTAACTTAGAGCAGGTACATGTATAGTTGAGCGTTGACTAAAAGCTTGTTCTAGTTGTTGAGCACGAATTCTTCGACTTGAGCCCAGACTAAAAGCTTTTTCTCGTCTTGGTCAAGTGTGAGGTCACCAGTTAGAAGCTTGTTCTAACTTAGAGCGCGGACCTATATATATGAGCGCTGACTAAAAGCTTGTTCTAGTCATGGTCAAGTGTGAGGTCCCTAATTAGATGCTTGTTCTGACTTAGAGTGCGGACCTATATACTTGAGTAGTGACTAAAAGCTTGTTCTAGTCGTTGAGCACGAATTCTTCGACTTGAGCGCAGACTAAAAGCTTGTTCTGGTTATGTCAAGTGTGAGGTCGCTAGTTAGAAGCTTGTTCTAACTTAGAGCGCGGACCTGTATACTTGAGCACTAACTAAAAGCTTGTTCTAGCGGTTGAGCGCGAATTCTTCGACTTGAGTGTAGACTAAAAGCTTGTTCCAGTCATGGTCAAGTGGGAGGACGCTAATTAGATGCTTTTTCTGACTTAGAGCGCGGACATATATACTTGGGCAGTGACTAAATGCTTGTTCTAGTCGTTGAGCGCGAATTCTTGACTTGAACGCGAACTAAAAGCTTATTCTAGTCATGGTCAAGTGTGAGGTCGCTAGTTAGAGGCTTGTACGAACTTAAAGCGCGGACCTGTATACTTGAGCGCTGACTAAAAGCTTGGTCTAGTCGTTGAGCGTGAATTCTTCGACTTAAGTGCAGACAAAAAGCTTGTTCTAGTTATAGTCAAGTGTGAGGTCGTTAGTTAGAAGCTTGTTCTAACTTAGAGCGCGGACCTGTATACTTCAGCGCTGACTAAAAGCTTTTTCTAGCAGTTGAGCGCGAATTCTTTGACTAGAGCGCAGACTAAAAGCTTGTTCTAGTCATGGTCAAGTGTGAGGTCACTAGTTAGAGGGTTGTTCTAACTTAGAGCGCGGACCTGTATACAGATCGGAAGACTAAAAGCTTGTTCTAGTCATGGTCAAGTGTGAGGTCGCTAATCAGATGCTTGTTCTAACTTAGAGCGCGGACTTATATACTTGAGCAGTGACTAAAAGCTTGTTCTAGTCGTTGAGCCCGAATTCTTCGACTTGAACGCAAACTAAAAGCTTGTTCTAGTCATGGTCAAGTGTGAGGTCGCTAGTTAGAGGCTTGTTCTAACTTAGAGCGCGGGCCTGTATAATTGAGCGCTAACTAAAAGCTTGGTCTAGTCGTTGAGCGTGAATTATTCGACTTGAGCGCAGGCAAAAAGCTTGTTCTAGTCATAGTCAAGTGTGAGGTCGCTAGTTAGAAGCTTGTTCTAACTTAGAGCGCAGACCTGTATACTTGAGCGCTGACTAAAAGCTTGTTCTAGTCGTTGAGCGCGAATTCTTTGACTTGAGCGTAGACTAAAAGCTTGTTCTAGTCATGGTCAAGTGTGAGGTCACTAGTTAGAGGCTTGTTCTAACTTAGAGCGCGGACCTGTATACTTGAGCGCTGAGTAAAAGCTTGTTCTAGTCGTTGAGCGCGAATTCTTCGACTTGGGCACAGACTAAGAGCTTGTTCTAGTCATGGTGAAGTTTGAGGTCGCTAGTTAGAGGCTTCTTCTAACTTAGAGTGCGGACTTGTGTACTTGAGCGCTCACTAAAAGCTTGGTCTAGTCGTTGAGCATCAATTCTTCAACTTGAGTGCAGGCAAAAAGCTTGTTCTAGTCATAGTCAAGGGTGAGGTCGTTAGTTAGATGCTTGTTCGAAGTTAGGGCGCGGACCTGTTTATTTGAGCGTTGACTACAGGCTTGTTCTAGTAATTGAGCGCGAATTCTTCGACTTGAGCGCAGACTAAAAGCTTGTTATAGTCATGGTCAAGTGTGAGGTCGCTAATTAGATTCTTGTTCAGACTTAGAGCGCGGACCTATATACTTGAGCAGTGAGTAAAAGCTTGTTCTTGTCGTTGAGCGCGAATTCTTCAACTTGAACGCGATCTAAAAGCTTGTTCTAGTCATGGTCAAGTGTGAGGTCGCTAAATAGATGCTTGTTCTAACTTAGAGTGCAGACTTATATACTTGAGCAGTGACTAAAAGCTTGTTCTAGTCGTTGAGCCCGAATTCTTCGACTTGAACACAGACTAAAAGCTTGTTCAAGTGTGAGGTCGCTAGTTAGAAGCTTGTTCTAACTTAGAGCACGTACCTCTATTCTTGAGCGATGACTAAAAGCTTGTTCGAGTCGTTGGGCGCGAATTCTTCGACTTTAGCGTGGACTAAAAGCTTGTTCTAGTCATGGTCAAGTGTGAGGTCGCTAATTAGAGGCTAGTTCTAACTTAGAGCACGTACCTGTATACTTGAGCGCTGGATAAAAGCTTGTTCTAGTCGTTGAGCGCGAATTGTTCGACTTGAGCGCAGACTAAAAGCTTGTTCTAGTCATGCTCAAGTGTGAGGTCGCTAGTTAGAAGCTTGTTCTAACTTAGAGCACGGACCTGTACACTTGAGCGCTGACTAAAAGCTTGTTCTATCTGTTGAACGTGAATTCTTCTACTTGAGCTCAGACTAAACGGTTGTTCTAGTTGTTGAGCGCGAATTCTTGGACAGAACGCAGACTAAAAGCTTCTACTAGTCATGGTCAAGTGTGAGGCCGCTAGTTAGAAGCTTGTTCTAACTCAGAGCGCGGACCTGTATACTTGAGCACTGACTAAAAGCTTGTTCTAGTCATTGAGCGCGAATTCTTCGACTTGAGCGTAGATTAAAAGCTTGTTCTAGTCATGGTAAAGTGTGAGGTCGCTAGTTAGAAGCTTGTTCTAACTTAGGGCACGGACCTGTATACTTGACCGCTGACCGAAAGTTTGTTCTAGTAGTTGAGCGCGAATTCTTCTGCTTAAGCGTAGACTAAAAGCTTTTTCTAGTCATGATCAAGTGTGGGATCACTAATTAGATGCTTGTTCTAATTTAGAGCGCGGACCTATATACTTGAGGAGTGACTAAGAGCTTGTCGTAGTCGTTGAGCGCGAATTCTTTGACTTGAACGCAGACTAAAAGGTCATTCTAGTCATGGTCAAGTGCGAGGTCGCTTGTTCTAACTTAGAGAGCAGACCTGCATACTTGAGCGCTGACTAAAAGCTTGTTCTAGTAGTTGAGCGCGAATTCTTCAACTGGAGCGCCGACTAAAAGATTGTTCTAGTCATGGTCAAGTGTGAGGTCGCTAGTTAGAGGCTTGTTCTAACTCAGAGCGCGGACCTGTATACTTGAGCGCTGACTAAAAGCTTGTTCTAGTCGTTGAGCGCGAATTCTTTGACTTGAGCGTAGACTAAAAGCTTGTTCTAGTCATGGTAAAGTGTGAGGTCGCTAGTTAGAAGCTTGTTCTAACTTAGGGCACGGACCTGTATACTTGACCGTTGACCGAAAGTTTGTTCTAGTAGTTGAGCGCGAATTCTTCTGCTTAAGCGTAGACTAAAAGCTTTTTCTAGGCATGGTCAAGTGTGAGATCGCTAATTAGATGCTTGTTCTAATTTAGTGCGCGGACCTATATACTTGAGGGGTGACTAAGAGCTTGTTCTAGTCGTTCAGCGCGAATTCTTTGACATGAACGCATACTAAAAGCTTATTCTAGTCATGGTCAAGTGTGAGGTCGCTAATTAGATGCTTGTTCAGACTTAGAGCACGGACCTATATACTTGAGCAGTGACCAAAAGCTTGTTCTTGTCGTTGAGCCCGAATTCTTCGACTTGAACGCGAACTAAAAGCTTGTTCTAGTCATGCTCAAGTGTGAGGTCGCTAGTTGGAGGCTTGTTCCAACTTAGAGCGCGGACCTGTATGCCTGAGCGCTGACTAAAAGCTTGTTCTAGTCATTGAGCGTGAATTCTTCGACTCGTGCACAGACAAAAAGCTTGTTCTAGTCATGGTCAAGTGTGAGGTCGCTAGTTAGAGGCTTGTTCTAACTTAGAAAACGGGCCTGTGTACTTGAGCGCTGACTAAAAGCTTCGTCTAGTCGTTGAGCGCGAATTCTTCGACTCGAGCGCTGACTGAAGGCTTGGTCTAGTTGTTGAGCGGAAATTCTTCGACTTGGACGCAGACTAAAAGCTTGTTTTAGTCGTGGTCAAGTGTGAGGTCGCTAGTTAGAGGCTTGTTCAAACTTAGAGCGCGGACCTGTATACTTGAGCGCTGACAAAAAGTTTGTTCTAGTCATGGTCAAGTGTGAGGTCACTAGTTAGAGGCTTGTTCTGACTAAATCCGAGGACCTGTATACTTGAGCGCTGACTAAAAGCTTGGTCTAGTCGTTGAACACGAATTCTTCGACTTGAGCGCAGACAAAAAGCTTATTCCAGTCATAGTCAAGTGTGAGGTCGCTAGTTAGAAGCTTGTTCGAACTTAGAGCGTGGACTTTTTAGCCTGTTCTAGTCGTTGAGTACGAGTTCTTCGACTTGAGCCCAGACTAAAAGCTTGTTCAAGTCATGGTCAAGTGTAGGGTCTCTAGTTAGAAGCATGTTCTAACTTAGAGCACGGGGCTGTATACTTGATCGCTGACTAAAAGCTTGTTCTAGCAGTTGAGCGCGAATTCTTCGACTTGAGCACAGAATAAAAGCTTGTTCTAGCCATAGTCAAGTGTGAGGTCGTTAGTTAGAAACTTGTTCTAACTTAGAGCGCGGACCTGTATACTTGGGCGCTAACTAAAAGCTTGTTCTAGTCGTTGACCACGAATTCTACGACTTGAGCGCAGACTAAAAGCTTGTTCTAGTCGTGGTCAGGTGTGAGGTCGCTAGTTAGAAGCTTGTTCTAACTTAGAGTGTGGACCTGTATGCTTTAGCGCAGACTAAAAGCTTGTTCTAGTCGTTGAGCATGAATTCTTCGACTTGAGCGCAGACTAAAAGCTTGTTCTAGTCATGGTCAAGTGTGAGGTCACTAGTTAGAAGCTTGTTCCAACTTAGAGCGCGGACCTGCATACTTGATCAGTGACTAAAAGCTTGTTCTAGTCATTGAGCGTGAATTCTTCGACTTACACGCAGACTAAAAGCTTGTTCTAGTCGTGGTCAAGTGTGAAGTCGCAAGTTAGAGGCTTGTTCTAACTTAGAGCGCGGACCTGTATGCTTTAGCGCAGACTAAAAGCTTGTTCTAGTCGTTGAGCATGAATTCTTCGACTTGAGCGCAGACAAAAAGCTTGTTCTAGTCATGGTCAAGTGTGAGGTCGCTAGTTAGAGGCTTGTTCTAACTTAAAGCGTGGACCTGTATACTTGATCGCTGACTAAAAGCTTGGTCTAGTCGTTGAGCGCGAATTCTTCGACTTGAGCGCAGACTAAAAGCTTGTTCTAGTCATGGTCAAGTGTGAGGTCTCTAGTTAGAAGCTTATTCTAACTTAGAGCGCGGACCTGTATCTTTGAGCGTTGACTAAAAGCTTGTTCTAGTCGTTGAGCGCGAATTCTTCGACTTGAGCACAGACTAAGAGCTTGTTCTAGTCATGGTCAAGTTTGAGGTCGTTAGTTAGAGGCTTGTTCTAACTTAGAGTGCGGACTTGTATACTTGAGCGCTGACTAAGAGCTTGGTCTAGTCGTTGAGCATGAAGTCTTCAACTTGAGTGTAGGCAAAAAGCTTGTTCTAGTCATAGTCAATGGAGAGGTCGTTAGTTAGATGCTTGTTCAAACTTAGAGCGCGGACCTGTTTACTTGAGCGCTGACTAAAAGCTTGTTCTAGTCATGGTCAAGTTTGAGGTCGCTAGTTAGAGGCTTGTTCTACTTAGAGCACGGACATGTATACTTCATCACTGACTAAAGGCTTGTTCTAGTCGTAGAGCTTGAATTCTTTGAGTTAAGCGCAGACTAAAAGCTTGTTCTAGTCATGGTCAAGTGTGAGGTCGCTAGTTAGAAGCTTGTTCTAACTTAGAGCGCGGACATGTATACTTGAGCGCTGTCTAAAAGCTTGTTCTAGCAATTGAGCGCGAATTCTTCTACTTGAGCACAGACTAAAAGCTTGTTTTAGGTATGTTCATGTGTAAGATCGCTAATTAGATGCTTGTTCTAACTTAGAGCGCGGACCTATATACTTGAGCAGTGACTAAAAGCTTGTTCTAGTTGTTGAGCACGAATACTTCGACATGAATGCGAACTAAAAGCTTGTTCTAGTCATGGTCAAGTGTGAGGTCGCTAGTTGGAGGCTTTTTCTAACTTAGACCGCGGACCTGTATACTTGAGCGCTGACTAAAGCTTGGTCTAGTCGTTGAGTGCGAATTCTTCGACTTGAACACAGACAAAAAGCTTATTCTAGTCATAGTCAAGTGTGAGGTCGCTAGTTAGAAGCCTGTTCTAACTCAGAGCGCGGACCTGTATACTTGACCACTGACCAAAAGCTTGTTCTAGCAGTTGAGCGCGAATTCTTCTGCTTGAGCGCAGACTAAAAGCTTTTTCTAGTCATGGTCAAGTGTGCGATCGCTAATTAGATGCTTGTTCTAACATAGAGCGTGGACCAATATACTTGAGGAGTGACTAAAAGCTTGTTCTAGTTGTTGAGCGCGAATTCTTTGACTTGAACACAGACTAAAAGCTTGTTCTAGTCGTGGTCAAGTGTGTGGTCGCTAGTTAGAAGCCTGTTCTAACTTAGAGTGCGGACCTATATACTTGAGCACTGACTAAAAGCTTGTTCTATCGTTGTGCGTGAATTCTTCGACTTAATCACAGACTAAAAGCTTGTTCTGGACATGGTCAAGTGTGAGGTTGCTAGTTAGACGCTTGTTCTAACTGAAAGCGCGGACCTGTATACGTGTGCTCTTCCGATCTCTAAAAGTTTGTTCTAATCGTTGTGCGCGAATTCTTCGACTTAATCACAGACTAAAAGCTTGTTCTGGTCATGGTCAAGTGTGAGGTCTCTAGTTAGAGGCTTGTTCTAACTTAGAGTGCGGACCTGTATACTTGAGCGATGACTAAAAGCTTGGTCTAGTCTTTGATCTTGCGAATTCTTCGACTTGTGCGCAGACAAAAAGCTTCTTCTAGTCATAGTCAAGTGTGAGGTCGTTAGTTAGAAGCTTGTTCTAACTTAGAGCGTGGACCTGTATACTTGAGCGCTGACTAAAAACTTGTTCTAGTCGTTGAGCACGGATTCTTCGAGATCAGCGCAGGCTAAAGGTTGTTCTAGCCATGGTCAAGTGTGAGGTTCCTAGTTAGAAGTTTGTTCTAACTTAGACTTCCGATCTATACTTGACCGCTGACCAAAAGCTTGTTCTAGTAGTTGAGCGTGAATTCTTCTGCTTGAGCGCAGACTAAAAGCTTTTTCTAGTCATGGTTAAGCGTGAGATCGCTAATTAGAGGCTTGTTCTACTTAGAGCGCGGACATGTATGCTTGAGAGATCGGAAGAAAGCTTATTCTAGTCATAGTCAAGTGTGAGGTCGCTAATTAGAAGCTTGTTCGAACTTAGAGCGCGGACTAAAAGCTTGTTCTAGTCGTTGAGCACGAATTCTACGACTTGAGCGCAGACTAAAAGCTTGTTCTAGTCATGGTCAGGTGTGAGGTCGCTAGTTAGAAGCCTGTTCTAACTTAGAGTGCGGACCTGTATACTTGAGTGCTGACTAAAATCTTGTTCTAGCAGTTGAGCGCGAATTCTTCTACTTGAGCACAGACTAAAAGATTGTTCTAGTCATGGTCAAGTGTGAGATCGCTAATTAGATGCTTGTTCTAACTTAGAGCGCCGACCTATATTCTTCAGCAGTGACTAAAAGCTTGTTCTAGTCGTTGAGCGCGAATTCTTCGACTTGAACGTAGACTAAAAGCTTGTTCTAGTCATGGTCAAGTGTGAGGTCGCTAGTTAGAAGCTTGTTGTAACTTAGAGAGCAGACCTGTATACTTGAGCACTGACTAAAAGCTTGTTCTAGCAGTTGAGCGCGAATTCTTTGACTTGAGCGCAGAAGCTTGTTCTCGTCATTGTCAAGTGTGAGGTCGCTAGTTAGAAGCTTGTTCTAACTTAGAGCGCTGACCTGTGCACTTGAGCGCTGACTAAAAGCTTGTTCTAGTAGTTGAGCACGAATTCTTCTCTAACTTAGAGCGTCGACCTATATACTTGAGCAATGACTAAAAGCTTGTTCTAGTCATTGAGCGCGAATTCTTCGACTTGAACGCAGACTAAAAGCTTGTTCTAGTCATGGTCAAGTGTTGAGGTCGCTAGTTAGAAGCTTGTTCTAACTTAGAGCGCGGACCTGCATACTTGACCGCTGACTAAAAGCTTGTTCTAGCAGTTAAGCGCGAATTGTTCTACTTGAGCGCAGACTAAAAGCTTATTCTAGTCATGGTCAAGTGTGATGTCGCTAATTAGATGCTTGTTCTAACTTATAGCGCAGACCTATATACTTGAGGAGTGACTAAAAGCTTGTTCTAGTTATGGTCAAGTGTGAGATCGCTAATTAGATGCTTGTTCTGAGATAGAGCGCGGGCCTATATACTTGAGGAGTGACTAAAAGCTTCTTCTAATCGCTGAGCACGAATTCTTCGACTTGAACGCAGACTAAAAGCTTGTTCGAGTCATGGTCAAGTGTGAGCTCGCTAGTTAGAAGCCTGTTCTAACTCAGAGCACGGACATGTATACTTGAACGCTGACTAAAAGCTTGTTCTAATCGCTGAGCGCCGAATTCTTCGACTTGAGCGTAGACTAAAAGCTTGTTCGAGTCATGGTCAAGTGTGAGCTCGCTAGTTAGAAGCCTGTTCTAACTTAGAGCGCGGACCTGTATACTTGACCACTGACCAAAATCTTGTTCTAGCGGTTGTGCGCGAAATCTTCGACTTGAGCATAGACTAAAAGCTTGTTCTAGTCATGGTAAAGTGTGAGGTCGCTAGTTAGAAGCTTGTTCTAACTTAGAGCGCGGACCTGTATACTTGACCACTGACCAAAATCTTGTTCTAGCGGTTGAGCGCGAATTCTTGTGCTTGAGCGCAGACTAAAAGCTTGTTCTAGTCATGGACAAGTGGGACTCTTTGCATTGGTGGAACTCAAAGTCTTTAGGTAACAAGAATAAAATTCGTCCATATATGGTGCATGGCTTTGGAAACTCACAAAAAACTTTCCAAAGGCTCTATTTT
>CAVNYN010209518.1:0-26998 GCA_963692815.1 Nyctanthes arbor-tristis
CTATTGAAAAGGACCTTTTGCTAAATAAAATTTCTTTCAAGGCATATAAGCAACAATGTTTCGAAAAAAAAAAAAAAAAAGCATTTAAGCAACAATTACATATAGAACTGGTAATATGCAGGAGCTTTATAAAATATGTACACAACTAATAATACATTGTCAAGTGTTTCAAATTGAAAAAGTATTTAGATCACTAGCCGTCAACGTGCCCTTAAAAGAAAAAAAAATAATAATAATAATATAAATGGTTATGTAT
Source organism: Nyctanthes arbor-tristis (assembly GCA_963692815.1). NCBI lineage: Eukaryota > Viridiplantae > Streptophyta > Magnoliopsida > Lamiales > Oleaceae > Nyctanthes > Nyctanthes arbor-tristis. Next base: position 257 of record CAVNYN010209518.1, read on the forward strand.
AGTTGATATATATGATGAGCGTATAAATGCAGATTGTAAGTAGAAAATTACATAATTGAGCACCGTTGGGCCATTCTTTAACCGCAAGGGAGAAGGGCAAAATGGTGAATACAGAGCTGAACCAAATCGCTGGAAAACGCAAACGGTTTTGTCGCAATCGAATGGCGCAAGACTTCCACCTATTTACAACTGTATAAACGCGAAACACATACCACATTCACTGTCTCGTTTCTCTTACACTACATTACATTACAATCCGTTCCACCCCATACCCCACCTCCCCCGCCCCCAATGTGTTAAAACACCACTCGGAATCAGAGTCATGACATAACAGATACTGAAATTGACAATCAACAACTGAGTCCCGCTATTTATAGGTGATCTTACAAAATAAGGTAAAAAGATTACTAACAAATAGTATTTTTCCGACCGGAGTGGATCGTGAGTTCAAATTCTAGGTGTTTTTGTAGAACTAAACTTATAATGTGACAATGACTGATATTGACATCCAGCAAAGAAAGTGATAGAAATGTGTGAGCAAATTGAAAATTCGCGTGCATCGATATGGTTTTTGCACGCAATCACAACTGTACACAACTGATCACACTTTAAGAGCTTGTTTGATTCTCATTATTTGTCTAAATGTTGAGAAATTATAATGATAAGAGATGTAGAATGTGTACTGAAAATGTAAATAAATTTAAAATATATTTTTATAATTGAGCAGTCGTCAAATCAAATGTCAAATCAATAGTAGTTAAAATTATAAACTCGGAGAATAATAAGAATCAAACAAGCTCTAAAGCACGGAAAGACGGAAATTTCGGACTCACCGTAACCCTTTCATTAGATATTGTTGTGGCAATCTTGTCCCGTTTCTCTTCCCCACACCCCCACCAAAAAAAAAAAAAAAACCCACCCCCACCCCGCACCTCTTCACCACTCTTTAAATAAGGAAATTTCCTCCTCCTTTCCCAACTCTCCCCAAAACCCAAAATCCTCTTTATTCTTCTTCTCTATACATTTTCTCTTCCAAAATCCCCCACCCCACAAAAGAGAAAACAATGGCAAAAGGAGGCAAACTCACAAAGCTCAAATCAATGCTAAAGAAAATGCAATCTTTCAAGCTTAACCGTTCCAGCTCCATCGTCGTCGCCACCAACAACTCCTCGGACGATGAGTACTCCTACGATATTGCAGCCAAAAACCTCCATCCCGTCTACGTCGGAAAGTCACGCCGGCGATATATGATCTCTTCCGACGTCATGGAGAATCCACTTTTTCGAGAACTCGTTGAACATTCCAGCGAAGAAGGGTCCATCATCGTTGGATGCGAAGTCGTGATGTTTGAACACTTGCTGTGGATGCTTGAGAACGGGGATCCTCAGCCGGAGTCACTGGAGGAGCTGGTCGAGTTTTATGCATGCTGAAAATTTTACTGCATGGTGAATGGGGGTATATAGTGCTGTAAATTTTGATTTTTAATTTTTTTGGGTCCACTGAAATTGAGAGAATTTAATTGTTTTTAAATTAAGGTTTGAATTACGTAATAATTTTTAATGGGTGAAAAGTTGCTTATTGTTACGGTAACTTTATGAAATTGTAACTTTCTTTTCTTTTCTTTTTTTTTTTTAATTTCTCAATTCGTGAAAGTAATATTATTTTTTGTCATATTTTCCCGTTGATACCATCACCGACCGCAACTCCATTTTGTGATAATTGAATAATAATAATTATTAAAAAATTTTCATTTTTGCCGATCCACCGAGACTCAAAAAGAACAAGTTTGCCTCTTTGTCGTCTCTCTCATAAGCTGTCTAATAACTATTAGAGAATAGGATGATCAATCGATCATACTTTTTCTTCTTCTTTCTCTGAGGTTTTTAGAGGCATTAAAGAACGAACAGTTACTAGTATTTTTAATTACCAGGGAAAAATCCGAATTTTGTTTTTTCTTTTTTTTTTTTTTTTTGTGGGGTGTTTACAAGCACGAGTAAATGGAATTGAAGCCGCATTCTTGAAGTTTCAGGATTGCAATAAAATGGGATATAAGAAGTAAGTTTTTCTTTTTCATTTTTCCCCTCTTGTACCACAGCCGATAATTATCATTAAAAGACACGGTGAAATCGCGATTACAACCCTTGTCCTTTTTAATTTGGACAATATGCATTGTGCTCGGTGGGTTCGTGAAGCATGTATGTTCTTGTTTTGATTGTGTATTAATTTATGAGATCAATTTGATAAATGATGTATGGCCCAAAAAAAAAAAATTTGATAAATGATACAAAATGAAACATCTAACGTCATAAATTGTGTGCACGTGTCAATCATGTGTGGGCTAATGTGACCCGCTGTTATGTGATTTGGTGTGTCAAGATGCATGCCACACAGATATCTAATACTATTTATGACGCCAGACATCTGATTTTATCATTTCTCAAATAAATTTAGTACTACAGTCGAAATAAGTGTATAAATTACCCTTATCAATAAACATGTATTTTAATTTAGCTTAATTCTGCACACCTAGCATCAACATATGATCCCGCGCTTAATTTAATATGCTAACTATGCTTGCAAAGTTGATCAAGTCCGGAGCTTGCTTTAGTGGTATAAATGCACTCCCTAACTAATATATTTGATTCAGTTTGAGTTATAGTCCCACCCGTACAATTCGAACTATATGTACTGAAAACACTATGCTTTTGCAAAATTGATGTTATCATAAAATATTACTCAATGACAAAACATCTAAAAACTTTGCATGAACCCCACTCCCCCCCCCCCCGAAGAATGAACCCCCACACTTATAAAATCAATTCATATAGTATTTTTTTTGAAAAACAATCAATTTATATATTATAGTTAATTCCACTATAAAGTATATATATTAGGTGAAGTTGATGATACTAATGATTAGGTTGTTAAGAGATGCCAATTAATTTCATCGCACTTTTGAAGCTTTCAATTAGTTTATCTATAGATATGGGCCACGTAGAAGTTGTTAAATTTGTCAATCATTAATTAAAAGTTGTTTGGTGCTTGATTATCTGTAATACTTTCCAAGCTACCACCTCACATAACATTTGCGAGATTACTTGTAGAAGAAGTTGAAGTAGTTCGAACCAACAATGCTAACATTATACAAGATAAAACGGTAATAATTGTCATAGTTTTATTCAATTTCTATCAAAAACTACCCAACTTACAAAGAGCTCGACTAACGTTTCCTTTTGTCTATAGACTCCACAGAATGGGACTGGGATCGGTAGAATCTAGGAAAGTGGTATTAGCAACTAAAAGGTTCTTTACAATCGATGTGGTAGTGCTGTTTTTATATATGTAGAACCCGAAACTATCATGATTGAATAAGAATAAGAATTAAACCATTGAAGTAGCCAATTATGTTCGATTCAATTAAAGTTTATTGGAAATAATTTCTGCGTTGTGATTTTTTTTGCTAAGAACATAGGATTATATATATAAGAAAACTTGTTGTTCGACCAGTGATTAAATGTTTACATTCCAGACGAGTTATCTCAAGTTCAAACCACACATTACCCTCCCCTAATTTCCCTCTTTGCCTCCTTTATCCCCTTGTTGTATATAAAAGAAAGAAAACTTGATGATAAAGCAAAGTTTTTAATGGTAGAATTATATTCCTAATAGTTGGCACCAACACGAATTTGGCAAGAATAATGATTTTTCAATTGGATCCTTGAATGCATGGACAATTAGTTAAATTGGATAATGTCTAGACACCACCCAACTTTTCAATGTCTACCACTTGACATGGGATGTTCCCGCAACATAATATGGGTTAACAATATGTTAATAAGTCATAAATTAGAATTAATTAAAATATAAATAGGGGATTAGTAGATGGTAGTTGAAAGTCCACCAAAAGATGTGAATTGGATCAACTCATCTCGTCACCAAAATAAACAAAATATGATGATACTACTACCTTTGTTAGTTGTATTCTTTCCAGATTTGTTATTGACTCGTTATGTCATGACATATATCAATTAATAGTAATATTCTAAAAAAGTAATGCCCGGAAAATTGTCGAGATCGAACATTGAATTTAAATGCACAAGGAAGCATCAGATCCAAATTTCGAGTTCAAACGTAATTATGTAGGTAAAGTTTATGGGAGCTTTTAGAACACATGTCCATGTCATCACAATAAAAACGCATTTATGAAGAAAGAGAGTGTAAAAACTCGTGTTCAGTCAAGAAAATTTCTAGCTGAACATTTGGGGACAAAATATAAAAGCAGTCAAAAGGTGGGTAGACCAGGCCACGTGTAAGTGGGGCCAAAAATCCCGACGTCTTTTGCTTTAAAAGGGGCCCGGCCCATTTTTCCAGTGCATGCTTGCCTGATTTTGGCTTTGATTTTCTTGAGATTTTAATGTCATTCAACAACCAAACAGGTCCATCGTTAGCAGTCTCAATTGTGATCATGAATTTCGATATTTCACTTTCAATATGGGTAATTAGGTTTTTGCCACCAAATCAAGTGGTTGGAAGGTAATTAAATCGATGCAGAATTCCACGTCATTAAATTTTATAAATTCAAGAACTTACGGCAATCTGATGTTTCAATATAGACCAATCAAGTGCCCCTACTCTAGCTAACCAACCATCAACTGCCAGTACTCCATTAATCAACAACGCCTAAACTCTACACCTTATTATTTGATATTCCACTAAAGTTATAATCAAGAGCCCATTGGTTTATAACTTAAGTGCCCGCCCATGGTTTTTCTAAGTATATTGTTTTTGTTGCCTTGTGTATTGTTAGATGCCATTGCCATGCCCCATTATTTTATTGTCCTATTGTTTTTGTACCATATAAATAATATAAGTGGAGAGGCAGAGGTAAATAATCACTTGATTGTGCAATCAAACAGTCAAAAAAAGGAAAAAAAATCAGAAGGCAGATGATAACCATAATAAAGGATTTAAAAGTTACTGACTACAAACTCTTTTGCTTATTGCATAAATGGATGTGCCACATTCATTGGATTTCAAATAATAAATTATTTTCACATCATTACATCAATGTCACTGAAAAGACATTACTAGCTAGACCAGCAAAATAGAGCACAAATTGAATTTTATTTTTCATTAAATTTAAAACAAACTCTAAGGTGTTTTTTGATTTAGTATTGTCTTTCAAGTTATACGTATAATTGTGAGAGCAGTGAATTAATAAAGTCATGTCAATTCTAATAGAGAAAAGGCTCGCTCTAACATTGTATATATATATATATATATTACATGTTTCATGTGAGTACTTACGAATGCAAAAACACGCGACCAAGAGACCGGACATGTGATGTCTCATATCCCCATTTTATGTGCTTTTCATAGCTGAAAAAATAAACAAATTTACTATTAATGGGATTATTATTCAAAACTATCAAGTTCGGTAGTTCAGCTTTTCTAGGATAGAAAAAAAAATACTTGACAAATATAAGACCTTTCAGGATGAAACCTAATTTACTCTCCTCAAGGCATTGAAGTCCAAAATACTTTCCTTTTACATGCTAAAAAGAAAATATATTAAAAATTCAAGTCTTTTCGTCTCTCCCTTCTGAAAATTTTGCACTGGCAGCCTAGTATATGCGCACGAGATTTATGCTACATGTATATAATTATGCTTCGATTAGTAAATTTCTATTTTTTTTTAATAATTTAAAATTTTAAATGAAGTAGTTAAACAAATGTGTGAAGATAGGGTTGAGAGGGGTCAAAGCATAGTAAGGTAGAAGATATGGATGCATATATAAAACAAAGGGACGATAAACATATAAAACAATGTGATGCCAAATTACATGTGATCTCTCCCGCATATATCGGATTCTTGCTTTCTCCACTGGACTTTTGCTACGTTAATCTTTCTCTCTTTTTTTTTTTAACCTATTTTTTAAAATGTATTTAATACTTTAAGTATATATGTTGCTGCGTCTTACTTAAGTCACATATCAACCACACTTTTTCACTCATTTGACGCATATCTCAATGCCTTGGGTTTTTAGAATACTTACTTTCATTCAATTCATAGTTTTTTTTTACTAATACTGACTCTATGAGTTTTTTCTTTACCTTTTTTTTTTAATTGATATTAGAGATTCTCTATCCTTGGGGGACAATTAGCAATTTTTCAATGGAAAGCACATGGTTTCTATACCATCTAGCTATTAAAAAAAAAGACTTTTTACAATTACAATCTTCATAGCGTGATTTCCCTAGTAAAGTATCTCTGGCTAGTCCTACCAATTCTTTTTTCAAGTATTTCTCAAACCTCAATAGCTACTTCTAGTTATCTATAAGTAACAGTTACCTATAAATACAATCATTTACGGACACGACCCCCCCCCCCCCAAAAAAAACCCACTTCTATCCCGGCTTAAAGAGTGCTTTCTACGAGTTGGGGGTCAAGTTAAAGGGAGAGTGTGTGATTTTGATTTTCATCACTTTAGGGTGCATTTGATCATATGATCGATTCCGAGTTTTCAGAACTTAAAGCGGGCTCTTAAATTTTAGTGTGTTTGATTAAAAAATATGAAAAAGGAAAATATTTTCCAATTTCATAGAAAACTAATATCAAGGGGAGTGGAGATTGTTTATCATGAAAAATAGGTCAAGATGTTCTTAAAATGGTTATTATACTATAGAAATTTCAGTTTCATTTTTATGTGTAGCAACACGAAGATGAAAATTTTTTCCATAAATTTTACATTTTGTATGAAAAACAACTGAAAATATTCTAGTACCATATAGTGTCATATGGCCATGTGGCGTGCATTGAGGCATACCACATGGTTGTCGTTTTCCATGTGGCGTGTATACATAATCATATGACACATATAGTGTCATACTATATAGTGTTAGATCGAAACTAGAAAAACATATACAATCAAACACACTGATCCAATTACATAAAGAATAGTTATATGAGATGTTTGATTGGAATCGAATATGTTAGAGCTGACGAAGCATTACCATGTCAACTAGATTAGAGATTAACGACTTGATCCTCACATTTAACAACTCACACCATGGACTCTAAATCATCACAAAATGTAAACAGTGGCACAACCGACTGCAGGGTTGGACGCTGAAGTGTATTACTAAAATATTTATATAATTTTTCTATTTTTTAATTTACAAGGTAAAAAAAATAATTCTTTTGGGCCAATTGGGTGGGGACTAGGCCCAGGTGGGCCCCTTGGCTACACCCCTAATAAAGAATCACGTCATTTGGACAAATGGAAAGAAAAAAACGTCGACAAAAGTTTTTAAAATTATCTTATTATTCATGCACATTATTTCATCAAAAGAGAAGAAAGAAAACATCACATAACTGTATCATTATTTGTATATGGGAAAAAGAAAAAATATTAATAGTTTTATTATTTGTATGAATACTTTCACAAAAATTTATACAAGGGTAATTATATCAGTACTGTAATTTTTACTAAATACACCACAAATTAATTGCATTGAAAATCCTTAGTGTTTTAAATTTATAATATTTATGTCTATAATCTTTTGATTGCATTTTTCATCTATGATTGTTAACCGGTTAGCACATGTTTTCTCTTTGACAACAATTTCCTTTCAAAATATATACAAAGATGGTGTAAGAAATTTATTTTCTCATCGTATTTTTTATAAGAAAAAAATAAAAATAATAACTAAAACAAAAGTGAGAAATTATTTCTTTATTTAACAGTAGTCTAATATAATTTTTGAAAAGTAATCATCAATTCCTACATAGACGAAAATTTGATTGAAAAAATACGAGGCAAAAATATTTGGAATGTAATTATAACAATGACTTTATATTAAGGACTACCATTTCAATTAAAATGTAGTGTAAATATAAAAAAATATTGTGTGAATATAATTGACCTTTATTCAAACTAACCAGTGTATTGTGTGATTGAAGAAAATGATTTATTTCAAGGTAAGACGTTGAATTTACCATATTTTATAAAAGATTTTATAAAAGTTTCCTTACAAATAGTAGAACTCATTTGTTTTTTCACAATCACACTACCTGAAATATCAACCGTAATTGTACCACTCCACTACGAAATTTTTTTGTACAAAGTGTATAGACCTTTTCCATGTGTTTTCTGGCTAAAATTCTAATCTAATCTAATCTGATCTAATTATATGAAAGCGAGATATTTCCAATCTTTCATGTTTCAACAGATGTTTAGCTCTGCTAAGAAGTTGTGTTCTTCATAATATTTTTTTAATTATGTGTTGAAAAGTTACATTATCTTGCTTCGTAGAAAAACTCCTAGGTCTGGAAATAACTCTTAACATAACTGTCAAGATGATATTCAAGTAAAGCAAGTAAAATTCATGTCAAAATTTTCAACATCAGAGATCAGGAATCATATCACTCTATTAGTACATTGTACATTAGGAACAGCTTCACTGAGAACAAAAGCAAGGGTTAGTTGTTTCAAAGGGATCATATTAGGTAACTGTTGAAGGCCTCTATGGTCTTGATGCTCATGGCAAAGGTATGCAGAAATACTATATAACAACAACACAATCTAGCATGGAGTACCGGATGTCGTCCCATCCCATCAGGCGTCCGCTCCTTTTGGCTCAGGCTCCCTTCAGCAAATATTCGACACTGAGATGCCCAAAGAAACTGCACAGAAAATGTTATCCAATTATGTGAGAGAGAGTTGTAATTTCCACGCCATGACATAAACAGGGGTCACATAAGAAATTTGAAATTAACAGTAAAACTTACTTGTATTATAAGATCACAACAAAATCAATAGGAAAATTTACATAACAAAACATGAAAGCAAGATGCTACAACTCGAATCGATATGAAGAACACTGCATACCTTTCGCAAAATTCTTAGCCAACTCAAGCACACTGAAAGGATCTACTTGTACGGAGCGAATAAGATTGAGGAGTTATGACCACCAAATCCGAAAGAGTTGGATAGTGCCACCTTGATATCCAGCTTCTCTTTTTTTGGTCCCACTAGCACCTTTGTATCCTGATATATGTTTTACCATCATTTTATACTTGTAGTCGGTTCAATTATACCACATATAACCACACATTAGCCAGACTACAACACTGTTAAACAGTGTATGGGATAAACTGACAGTAGCTATTATGGTACCATTTGAAAGTGAATGATACAATTGAAAATAGCAGCTGATTTAACAACCTGACAATTTATAAACTGTAAACAATGCAGTTTATCCTAACATTTACCAATCTAAAAGCATGTTCTTTTGCAATTATTACACAAGGATCTCTAGAATTGGTAAAACATCTCCCCTTCTCTACAGCTAAAAATTAAGCGTTACAAGACCATAACGCTAGACCTCACACAGATGAAAGAAAGTGAAGTAATGTCATAAAATAACATACCACACCATCATCTGGATTTTCAAGATTGATATTTGGGTGAACCCAGCCAGTCCGTATTGCCTGCAAGGAGATGAAGTCCATTTCAACTATCAAGCACACAGTCCCAAGTTAGAGATATTAAGCCTCACAGATACGGGGATCTCCAAGAGATCTCTCCAAAAGCAAAATGCCTCTTCTACGAGACTCAATCGCTAAGTTAAAGCTCCACTCCACTACTCTTTAATTAACTTCAAAAGAGAGTGGCTTGGGAATACATGTTTTTTTATCAAAAAAAGTAAAATGAATGGCTAAAATACATAGTAATGCTGGAGCCTCTGCATATTTTTTAGTATATAAATATAAAGATGCTCCCATTAAGTAAAAGATTCTTGCTATAGATGGAGAGACTCTTGGAGATGTAAAAAGAGCTAAGATAATAATTAATAAACACTTTTGGAGTGCTTTTTTTTTTTTAATTTGAAATTTTTAGAAAAGGACAATTCCAGTGAATGCATGAAAATGACCTTTCCATGAGTGAGAAAAAGCAAGAAGGATGTGACCAGAGATTACAAAATATGTATTCACCCAGTTGTCAAGCATGGTCTTCAGGCTTATTATGCATTTAAAAGACTCCAAATGCAGGTTCAAGCATGAACATTGATAGAGTAAAATTAAGCCACCTAGAAGATAACTGAGGCCTCTATTCTATTGACACATTCCATCATCAAAACCTGCACTACTATCCAACCTAGTTTGGTATTAGAAATTGTAAACTTGAATTCGGTTTTCCCAGATTCTGCAGTATCTGGAGTACAAGAAAAGCTTTTACCAATTTGAGCTAACCATCCAGCTCTACAATAAGCAGGCTAGTTTTTGAACAGGAATGTGGTGATGTTTATGGAGGAGCACTATAAGCTACATTCACACCGGTTCAGTAAATGTATATGAGAGGGTTTGAAGTACTTTGTCCCGGGAAGTGTACACGCTTTCCTACACCTAGATTGGTAAAATGTGAGAGCTACAGTGGGCCACCTCACAGTAAGGCGCAATACTGTTGCCTCAGGGCCATATTTTTCAGGCAATTTTATTGAAGCTGATGCCTTATTAATAAGGCGAAAGCCTCAAGAAAAATGATGTGTGCAATCTTTTGTCGTGCAGTAGAACCCATTTTTTTTTTTTTTAAAGTGCAGGTCCCAACGTCGGTTAGATTAAAGACCCCTTCGATTTAGCCTGGCATTTCCTTTTCATTTTTGACTAAATCAAAATCCTAAACAACCCCGTGCACTCACTACTTCCTAAGGATCCAAGCAACAAGCTTCTTCACAATACTCCAGAAAGACAGGAACTTGCAACTTGGTGGTTTTGGAAAGTTTCTGACAAATTTATTTATTCGTTCACCTTTTATTGCAGATCTCTAATCTCTCAAATTCCCCTTTTTCTCGTATTTTCTCTGTCTGCTTGTAACTTAATTGGGCCCACCAGTTTTCCTCTTATTTTTTTATTTAGTACAAATATTTTAGTACTATTATATAGTTTTTAAGCTTGTGGTGAGGATTATGCCTCAATCAGCCTCAAAGCATATGGCTCACCTCACAAATGAAAAAATGCGTTATTGCCCATTTCTGCATTTGTAAAAATTGCAGTGACATGAAGCAATGCGCACCTCAGTTATATTAGCTAGTCCCGTGAAGAGAGAAATGAGACTGAATAAGTTAAAGATGTGCTATGAGTCTATGACTTCTAAGTGACTTCTGTATGATAAATGAGATGCAAGGAACCTGCACAGTAGCAACAGCCTCCACAGCACCAGCTGCTCCCAGAAGGTGACCTATCATAGATTTAGTAGAGTTCACTCGTAACTGCAAAGAGGAAGAATGAATATTTAACCAAGCAACTATTAAAAATAAAATAAAAATAACTTGCGTCAAAAATGAAACCTCAGGATTCTGTCCAAAACAACGAATAAGAGCCTGATACTCCTTAAGATCACCAGCTGGAGTAGACGTTGCATGTGCATTTATATAGTTCACATCCTCCCTGGATACTCCTGCCTGAGCTAGAGCTTTCTCAATGCATAACATGATGCCAGTTCCTGCTTTCAGGGTTGAATGAATTAAGTTGCAATTAAGCTGAGTGAGAAAAAACTCATTCGTGGGTTTTGGTGCACTATTTCCATGGGGTCGGTTTAGCAGTTCTACAATCAACGCATGCAACACATGAATCAAAAGCATTGCATTATGACCAGTGTGGTAGTAGGCCCTGTCTAGTAACACACCCGCAGGCACACATCAAGACAGGTTAATACATCCATCTCAAAAGATATTATTAGAAGTTGTAATGTTGCTGATTTCAAAACTCATGGAAAGCTTATACCCGACAAACCCTTGTCTCACCCTTAATAGGATAATTACGAGGATTTTCTGATTCCAACTCTCTTTCCTAGGTAAACCACTTCTAATTACCTCATTCCATACGGTATTAAAGCAACATCTTTCCTTTTTATCACCCATAAAGGAGACTTCTGAATCAACCCTCCCTCCCTTTTACTCTTTGATTTAAGGAAACTCCTGAATCAACTCTCCCTCCCTTTTACTCTTTGATTTTGTTTTTCTCCATTTTTTTTCACTGTGTGTGTGTGTGTCTGTCTTTTTAAAGGCAGGGTTTGGCTATATACCCCGCTAATTCGTGTAAGTAACTTCTCAATCTTTTTATGATATTACAATAAACTTAGTCCAATTGACCCATCCCGTTCCAACTCTTCTAAAAAGGAAATCAGTTCCCACCTAAATAAAGTTCCACGAGTAATAAGCTCTATGTCAGATTCATAAACAAAATGCGCACAAATATCAATTGTCCTCTAGAGGTTCGATCCATCAATATGCTTGGTGATATTACTATCTATATGATCGATCATAAAAACTTGAAAGTCTTGGTCAGGAGATTAAAAGGATAATTAGTCTAGTCAAGAAACTGGGTCGGGTAGACTTATATCTATATTATGCCTTAAAACTCTACTCTCTCTTGACTTTGAAAGGCTTGATGGCAGAAAGCACAAGCAATATAGGAAATTGTACCTTAAGAAGGAGAAACATTGAACATCCCATACTTAGAAACTGATACTAGGTTATCGCATCTTATCTAAAATGTCACAGTCACAGCTTGAACATTTTGACCAAAACTTGGATCCCGGAAATATTTATAGAAATTTCAGTTAAAAAGCACAGACGCCTGAAAATACAAACTTATCAACTGGAATCTCAAGTTTTCATCTAACAATAGAATTCTTAATCCGTAAGGAAACAAATGAATGTATTACCTTCTGGATGAGGCTCTGTCATGTGATAAGCATCACAAGTGAAGCTTCCACCAAGAAATTCAGCATATATTTTTGCGCCCCTTTTCTGCCATCCAAAATGTGACTTAGAAAGATATTTGAACAATTAATTAGTTTTCAGGAAGCATGCCCAGCAGCCAACAAGAAATAATTTTAATACAAAAGAAAAGAATGATTTTATGCAGATAGTGCTTTTAGAATTACCTTCGCGTGTTCAAGTTCTTCCAGAAGCAACACTCCAGCTCCTTCTCCCATAACAAAACCGTCACGGTTCTGTCAAAAGATAGAAAAATTGAAGTATAAATATTTTTAGTACGAATCAAAGAACTACTTATAAACACCATAAAAAGCATGTAGCTGTGCTATTGTTCTTAAAACTAAGCTATATAAGAATATCATCATACAATAATTCTAATCGAGTTCGACATCCAATACTTGAATTATCCAGAATCTGTAAGTCCAAATTCAGTACTATGAATATACTTACAGAAAAATTCTACTAAAAAATAACAGAAGCTATGAAATTGTATGTTGAAGATCTAAATTGGCGAGGAGATTTATTCTGTGAACTGGAATTGCATATTTTGAGTTAAGATTGTGATTCTCAGCACAGTTGCAGGTAGAAAGGACGTCTACGGTTTACATTTTCTGAACCTAGATTTATGAAGTGAAAAAGTGCAAGAACATTACAGCATCCCATGGACGTGAAGCTTTCGTAGGATCACTGTTTTGTTGTGAAAGTGCTCGGCATGCCACAAAGCCACCCAATCCTGCAAACAAGAGTCGTAATAAGGAAACCAGAAGGGTTTCTATTTTTGAAGAAAATTTGTATACTAAGAACTAAGCACGTACCAATTGGAATTATTGCTGCATCTGAGCCACCACAAAGCATCATCTCCTGCAAGTTCCCAACTAGTGTAAATGAAAATGGCAGTAACGTTGAAGGTGGTTTACATTTGGGCAATTGCCCGCTGATTCTTTAAAGAAACTGAAACAGAACCAGCATTGACAGGGAGCTCCAATCTAGTAGAGCTTAAAAGAAAGTCGGAAGCACTTACAGCTTCACCTCTGATAATGTGATTAGCAGCATTAAGTATACAAAAGTTGCTTGTTGCACAGGCGGTAGATATTGAATAGTTGGGGCCCATCCATCCCTGCAGTACCGTATTGATCTAAATCTTACCAGATGTCAATACGTTATTGAATAACAAGTTGCAAAGCTCAAAATATCTAGTTAATTTATCTAACCAGGTCCATGGCGAGCACAGCAGAGCCCATATTTGTTGTTGCAAAAGGTACACAAAAAGGATTCATCTTCCTGTATGAGACGAGATCATGCTTCTATTGCATCATTGAAGACCTGTACAAGCCAAAATCAACTATGAGGCCGTGAGGGGAGAAGAAGAAGGAAGACTAAAAACGTGTATGTATTCAAAGTAGCTGTGACAAGCACAAATATATCTGTAAACAACTGAAAATCATTTTGATTTCTGCAGGCGCAATCAAAGATACATAAGAAATATCATGTGAGGATCACAAGAAAATATTTCCATTTTAAAGCAAAAAAATACATGAATAGGTGACTGTTAATATCTGATTCTAACAAAAAGTGAGTATGCAGCTTCTATTCCCAACTCTAATGTTCAAAAACACATCCAAATCAAATTGCATAGAAGTGACCATTCACGTTTAGGACTACAAAAGTGGAAATCTGAACTGACATCAGCTAATGGAACCTCTTGTCAGATTCATATTGTTTCTGTTTATTCATACATCAGTTTTCTCCCCTTCTTCTAGACTTCGTTTCAAAAGGTTTCTGAAGTTACCTTCATCCCACCCATGGCTGAGCCAATAAGGACGCCACATCTAGTTTTATCAAATTCGTTCATCACTTCCTCAGTAATTCCACCATCCGCCAAAGCCTTCTTGCCTGCCGTCAGCATGTAAAGCATGAATCTGTCCATTCTTTTCGAAAGTTTGGGTGCAACCCAACCATCTGTTAGGAATGACTTGATCTCTCCAGCAATTTTCTGCAATTCAAAAGCATTGTAGTCAAAATTGGAATCAATTGCTTTAAAATAGAAAAATGGGGATCATGATTACGTACTGTGGGATACTGCGAACAGTCAAATGCCTCTATCTCACTAATGCCACTAACACCTTCAAGCAGGTTATTGTAAAACACATCTGGATCATGACCAAGTGGCGTCTCCACACCCATACCTGTCACCACGACTCGCCTTTGCTTGATTGGAGGTTTCTTCTTCACTGCACCTTCCATAGCAGGTTGCACCGCTATGGCCATTGAATCACCTATAAATTAGATGGGAGCTAAGGGCGGTGAGGATAAGCCATAACAAATAACCACTCTAAAGCAAGATTAGAATTCCCAAAACAAATCAAAGCCCAATTTAACATTTTAATGACACTTCAAAGAGTCCCAGGGTTCCAAATGCAGGATACTATGTGGCCATGTCCAATTAATGTGAACTTTGCCTGTCATTACTTGAGTATGTCGGAAACAGGCTCCAAGTTGTTAGAACGCTGTCCTTGGCAAGCTAACATATATATTGTCGGGATAAGCAAGAAAATTGCCAACTAATATTAAAGATCAACGAACATAACCTAACCCCCCCCCCCCAAAAAAAACACAGACTTAAAGATATATGAAAAAGTATTGCTCCCCAAACTCGTGATTGTACCAATAATATAGAGGTAAGAAGGCACAACTTGTATGAAGCTTGTTAGTGCTTTTTCCCGCACTTACCGCCAGTCCAAGAGAAGCAATAAATCACGTTTCATGCAAAAACCACAAACAATACTTCTCAGTCATTGTATAACATTCAAACGACAAGAGACAAGAACTTGAATTTCAATAAATCGAGTGCCCTAAAAATCGAAATCTGGGGCCAGGGGACCTTGTATTAAATTGCCACACACACAAAAGAATCACCTAATTAAACTGATGGTGAGCAAAATTAATTATCAAATCAATCTAGTACTAATGCTGATATTGAAGAAACCCAACAACCCACCCACACCCACATTTATGCAGCAAAATTGATAAAACAGAGACCAAAATTACCAGAACGAGCGGCGCGAGGGAGTTTCCTGCCCTTGTGATGAATCGAAACATTCCTCAATCCATCTCCAAATAAAAATCCAGAAGAAAAAACTCCACTAGAAGAAGATTTATAGAACTGATCGCAGGGCTCGAATGCCAAACAAGAGTTCATAAGATTCTGAATGCCCCCGGATAAATCTGGCAGGGCACATTTCGCAAAAGCCCTTTTCCGGCGACGAGAAGCCCACCTTGCCGACGTCGTATTTGGGCGGTAGCTGAGCACGGAAATAGAATAGTCCTTTTCACAAGAAACTGACATGCATGCCGCCATTAACCACGAACAAACAAGTGATGAAGCCATCTCCAGTCCCCACAGCTCTACTGCTCAGAAAAACGGACCTATATGTATAGAAATGTATAGAACTGTGTATATATGTGTCCCTTCCCTGTATCTTTTAGCATTTAGAACGAGCAACAACTGTAGAGTGGCTGCGGAGACTGAAGAAATCAAAATATGGGTTCTGAAATCAGAGCGGTGAAACTAACGAGAAGGCCATTTTCGTGGGCTGATTGAATATGTGCGAGAAGAGAGAATCAAATCGGTGTCGTCGTATCTTTGGATTTTTCGGTGCAACAGCAAGACATTTTATAGTTGTTTAGCAGGAAATCTGAGTCTGACGAATCTTTATTCTACACCCACCTACCCAACCCCTATCCCACGTCATTTTTTTCCGCCCTTTTTTTTTTTAACTAATTCTAAATTTGAAATAAAAATAAAATAAAATAAATACCGGTCCCAAAAAAAATAAAAAATAAAAAAAAGAAGTAAAATCTTAGTGGGTCGTAAATGGCTTGGCTCAAAATTCACGATATTTCACATATTATTATCTTTTACGTATTTGTTGAACCAATCAACAAAATACACTATTTGGAAGTTTTATGTCCTTAACATTATTTATTTATTATTATATCTTTGAAAAATGTAAATCATATGGCAGGAGATCGGGAAAAATAATCTTCCGCCATATGTATCGAGCTATACAGAACATGCGACGAGAGATCATTGAGGCAACTTAGACACAATATGCTCATATATATGGGGTTCACACAATTGTTTCAATAACTTCTTGTCACTTGTGTGTGTGTCAGGGTAATCTCGCCATATATATAACACGAGATCGGGACCAACTTCATAATCTTATATAAATTGAATAAAAAACTCGGCAGCCTCGCACCTTATGCAAGAATGATCCTTAAAAGTTTAAACCCTAGCGTATACTTTTAGTTAATCTTCTGACGTAACAAACCACATTGTTTGCCTCTCTTTGCATACTCTTAACCTAATCAAGAATACCTAAAAATGTGTACATCATTATTTCCTCTTTTGTGCATGTAAATAATAAAAATGAGAGGAATTTTCTGGCACTCATATATGCACATTATATAGTTACGCATGCATATATGCAGTCACATGGCATATATATATATATATAGTCGTGTCATTATATACATGTTATAACGTCACTCGTGTTAAAAACTTTTCAATGAAAATGATGAGCTAGCAACCAAATTGTTTACATACTCATTATCTAGAATGGTGTTGATTTTTTGCAACTCATACATTTAACAGCTACCTTTTATATATATATATATATATATAGACACACACACAACGGCTACTTAATCCATTCTTCTGTTTATTTAGATCTTTTCACCAAAGAAAGATAATAAAGTATCTTGAAGACACTCTTGTAAACACTAGATTAAATGCTCTATATATTATAGTGTGTGTGTGTGTGTGTCACAACTGCTACTTAATTCATTCTTCTGTTTATTTAGATTTTTTCACCAAAAAGAGATAATACAGTATCTTGAAGACACTCTTGTAAACACTAGACTAAATGCTCTATATTATAGAGAGTAAATACTACTACCTTCTTCACAAAAAAGATAGTCCAATATTTTTTTTTCGTTTGTCTCAAAATATGGTTCAGTTTTCTTTTTAAAAAGTAGTTTAAATATTAATTCTCTTAAATACTCATATTTAATGTGTAGAGTTATAAAAAAATATAATTATCAAAGTGGAATAATTAATAAATGAAATAGTATAATACGCAAATGATGTTAAAATTTATTTTTTCAATATTACTAAATGAAAAAGGGAATATAACCATCTTTTTGGAACGAATTTAGTAAAAATAAGTGTCATTAAACTCTTTAAATTAACCTTTTAAAATAAAGTGCTACAAGAAAAAAATCAAAATAAATGGTGGCGTTTGACTCTCCAAATTTCGAAACCCACTTTCTATAATTTAATAAATACTTATTTTTTGGTTTTGTAAGACTACAATTAATTCTATTGGCTATTACAACTAATAATATAAATATTAATTAACTTAAAATGATGAAACATAATAAATGTTTCTTGCAAAAAAGTAAAATAAAGAGCAAAAAAGGGGAATTATATTCCCACTACGAAAATTTATTCCCACACCACATTCTAAATTCACCACAAATAATTAATAATATTAATCTGAACACCATAATTATTTTACATTTATAATCCACATTTTAAATATTAAAATACCTAAAAATAGGTAGATTAGATAAATACATTTTCTCTTAATTTTCCATCTACCCACTGCAATTGCCACCACACACACCGTCTCCAACCATTTCCGGAATTCAAGTTCATGCAATTTCACTATGATGCCAGAGATGGATTTTACCCTTCAGTAATCATGTGATGCCAGAGATTAGAATTTTATTTTTGGCTAATTATAACTACACCACTCAATTTACTAAATACACCACATTTGAATATCTCTAATATTTGTTTCTTATAGTATCTAAGCCTCTAAAAGTTTCTGCTATATTTTTTCTCTAATTTTTAACTTAATTATCCTCTCATATTTTTAATAATCAAATACATTTAAAAAATTTGATTTGTGTATCTTAAAGTCAAATGAAAATACATAGTTATATATAATTAGATATTGCATTTTGTTTATTTACAAATTTTAAGCAATTCCAGCAATGAGATTTTTAGAATTAAGACATCATTTGATACAATATTTCATAATAATAAGATATTAAAAATAAAAATATGACAAAAATAAGTTAATAATTGAAGTGTAAAGAATTAAAAATATAAAGGATAATGAGCATAATTAAATTGTCGTGTGATTAGTAAAAGATGTGGTGTCAGTATAACTACCTTTTATTTTTTTCTAAGGTGATTTGATTTTTATTTTTATTTTTTTGAATGGGTATCTATAATGTCGACTCTAATTTGCCCCCCTACAAGTTTTCATCTCAAAGTGAAAATAATCACAAAAATGTGTGGGTGCATCTAAATTTTCGTATTTGATGTGAAAATAGACTTTAAAAAGTAGAGTATTGGATATTTCATCCCGAATTGATTTAGGAAAACAAACGACCCGCAGCTTTGTCGGAAAAATGAATTGACGAACGAGATGACCAAGAAGAGAAAAGAAATAATAAAAAAAGGCTAAATGATAATTCTGGTGTAAAAAAAGGCTAAATGATAATTCTGGTGTAAAGAAACTAATTAAAATAAGGTTATTTATGTTTACTTGGGATATATTTTAGGTAAATAAGAAATTGTGGTGTTAGAAGTATAAAGTGTAGTGGTGATATCTTACCCAACAAAATAATAAAGAGGTTGCTGAAGAAGACCAAACTTTTTCCTCTTTAAATTTAAAGGTAATTATATTATCACTATGAAAATTATTTTTTGAACCACATTAGAATATCTCTAATGCAAAGTTAAGATAAAATGTCTTAGGTGTATATGTGTTAAAGAATATTGATATTATATTCAAAAAATTCTCCAATGCAACAATGTCAAAATTGTATATTTGTCAAGTTATTATCAGATATTTTGAAAAAAAGAAAGAGAGAGAAATATATTGATTGGATAAATTAATGCTTAATATTGTCATGGACAATGTCATCTCATGACATTCTTTTGGTTTGCTCCAAATTACTACAAAAATCTAATGTAAAAAATAATAATAATAATAAGAGAAGCCATCACTCCTAAATACTTCAAACTCATTTGTCCATAAATTAAAAGCCATATTTTCTCTATTTGCTTTTAATTTTTATCATCACCGTTTTGGGTTTTGTTTGGTGTACAAAACATCATGGAATTAGAGATATATTAGATAAAAAAAATTTGTGATGGAAGATGGAAAACACTATCGAGGAACTGCAATTCATTTTTGATGCAATCTGTCGATGATGAAAACAATTGGGATTTGGGAGGAAGGAGATTTTTTTTTTTTTTTTTTGAAACTTAGGGAGGAAGGAGATAATAAGTAAAAGAAAATAAAATAATAAAATGACTAAATCATAATAAATTGTGGTGGAAGAAGCAGAAAATTGTTTTAGGAATACTAAAATAAGTTTATTAATGTAATTTTAAGAGAGGATATCTAAGTAAATAAAAAATTTGTGTGGTGTGAGAAATCTAGTAATATATAAAGGCACTTAAGTGCCTTTTAGTTTTTTCCCGCCTATTCTGTTAGTTGTAACCCGCGCGATCATTCTATTTGTGGTACCATTTTAATTGTTGTGATATTTGTTTTTCTAATTTTCTCCCCCACACTCTTCTCTCTCTCCGTATATTCGAATTTTTCTAAGGAGAGGCAACATCTCCCCGTACGGAGTGGCAACTGCCGATCTACCCCCTGTTATTGGGGAATCAGAGGGCCCCGTCCTTTGATTCTCCAATAAAAGGAGGGCACGTGGCAGTTGCCACTCCGTAAGGAGAGAGGTTGCCTCTCCGTAGCAAGACCGTGTATATTCAGCCTTTCCTATATTGTCCTTCAACTTTCTCTTCTGAGCGTCGATGTTTGCTTATCTCTTTTGTAATTAGCATATTCCATTGATTCTCTTCTTTCCCGTAAATCGCATTCGTCTCTTATTCTGGGTCAGCCGTCTCTTTCCTTGTGTCGCAGGTCTCCAGTTCTATTTTCCAACTATAGAGGCTATACGCTCTTCCGATCTCAATTGACAGTAAATTATCTTAATTTGATTGTAAATCATCCTTATTTTGTATTCGATTGGATAAGGAGAACTTTATCTTTTCCTAATACAAATTCAAATTTTGGTATTTGATTTTACCCAAACCTACCTTTATCTCCCTATCCATGCGACTCCAACTTCATTCGGATCATGGGATTTCGCCAGTGGCCATGGATCTATTAAGGAAGATGATCAACCCTTCGAGTATCTATCTGATTATTTTTTATTGAAAAAAATTGGGATTTTTTTACTTTGCTTCCGGCTTGGTTGGGAAACCTATTTGGGTAGATTCCAATATATGTTTCTAACATTCTTACTGGCAGCACCACCTTCTCCAGTTTACCACATGGGTGATGGGCTTCAGATGGTGACACCACTAACGTAGATTGGGGGATTTTTGAAGAGTTTTGTTAGATTTCGCTTTTTTTATCTTGATTATTATATTGCGATCTTATCATTCGCACTCGCAAGACAGGGCGTGTAAATGAAATCCATCATCAATTTTTGAAACTACAGGTCGTAGATTGCAAAGAATTCGAAAGGTCACTTAAGTTGTTAGAAGGATAACCTTAAAGACATTGAAGCTTCTCTTTCCGGAAATTCTAATGCAAGGTATTGCATATTTTAAACTTTGTTTGAATATTCAACCTACACGATTAAAAAGACGTTGCTACTATTACTATTTAATTTTCATCTTTTTGAAAATGATCTTTTGTTTGTATATAGTTGGGGTAGCAATACATAGAGCCTATTTATTTACAGGGATGGGAATTTGAACTGGACCTTCATTCTTATTCTATTTATTACATTTATCATAAATTTGATGACAATATATGTTCTTTATTTTCTATTACTGCAGCACATGAAGAAATGGTCCGAATTAAAATCCTGGATTTATAAGTATTGTCTCTATCTTGCAAATAAATGGTGGGTATATCTTATTTTCTATATCATTTTTTCTATACGTTATTATTTTTTCGTACCATTTTTTCACTAAAAGATATTTCTCTACTTGACTTTGCAAATAACACTTCCGCGGCTGTTGAATTGGTTTTCGTGTTTGCTTTCATTATAATGTGTTTAAACTTCTCCTTTGGCTCCGATTAACAATTTTGAACTTGACATTTTATGATTCAATATATTACTAACGTGCATACTTGAACACGAAGGATGCATGTGTACAGAATAGTTTTTTATGATGTCCATTAGACCAATAGACACAATTTATAAAGTCTAATGTATTATGTGGTAAGTGTTCATTGGACACATTGGGGGAATGAGTCATCATCTTTCAATGTGCCTAACAGATACTTGCCACATAAGACATTGAACTCTATAAAATGATGTCCAATGGACGTCATAGAATATATAGTATATAGAAGCTAAATCAGTTACAAAAATTTTAGGAAGACATAAAAATGGGATATGAATAAGTGACATTGTATATGTGACACACTTGTATTGGATGATAAAAAAGTAGTTATGTGATTATCACCCAATGAATGCGTGCCATGTGAGAATGTCACTTATTAATGTCACATTTTCATGCCTCTCTAGAATTGCTTAATGAGTTAATATTAAATTTGACTTCATTCAGAAATATATAAAGCTAAACTTAAATAGACTAATTTTGAAACAAGTATGCGCTAGACTTAAATGTTACGCGAAATTAAATATGCTAAATTGACATTGCCGGTCCTCACACGAAAGGATGAGTTCGTAAAATTTAACCTTTACAATTTATTTCAGTAATTAGAAGATATAATCAAAAAGCGAAAAAATAATTAGTGTAAAAGATTTATTATTATTTAAAAAAAGTGTCAGGTAAGTAAGTATAATAAATTTACTTATTGAAACAATGAAATGGATGATGTTAAGATTACTTTTTATTTTTCTTATTAAGCATTATTCGTTATGAAAATACAGGGAAACACTCTCTTTTTCATTTTTAAACATTCGTGACTTCCAGTTTTATTGTATTTTCATTTATTTCCTTTAATATGCCCTCTCATGCAACGCCCAGGTGCAGTACTAGTAGTATTGTGATGGTAAATAATTACCTTAAATTTAAAGATGTTCTTTAAAATATGAAATATTCCTTCTTATAATAGAGAGTATTGGAAATGCTCTAATAGACACAGTTCCCTTACGTTCATCAACTTTAGCATCTACAATCTGCAATATGATGAAAGAAATTCCTTCCAACGAGGGTTGTGTTAGCAAAATGCGATTTGGAAAGAGAATTGCTATTTGTATATACAATATGTACAAAATGTATACAACACCTCTCAATTTACACAGCCGCAAAAATTGTGATTTCAGAGAAGATGAGGGTAAAAGACATTTAAATAAATATCTCATCTGGAAAATCACACGCATCCGTGGACGGGTTCCGCTTGTAAGTATTTTTCCAAGTAGTATTAGCATTTATTTAAAGATTATGATATCAACGTTACATTTGAATATAATGATGTCATATTAACAGCACATTGATTAGAGAATACATTAATATATACTCACTGCAGGACAAAATTTTATAAACGTATCATCGTAATTTGTCATACATTTGACACTAAATAAAAGTTATAGATATCGCCAAGACCCCTGTGGTCTGATGGTATCCTAATTAGGTTCTTAAACCCTTGGTCAAGGGTTCAATTCCCCAACCCTACAATCCCCTTTGTATAAAAAAAAAAGAAGTTATAGATCCCAAGCCAATGAGGCATAACCTATTTGATTAGGAGGTTAGGCTAAAGTATTGAGACTTAAAAATCTTTAGTTTGATTCCCCTTAATAGGGTATTTTTCTACATTTATTTGTAGTATATGTTTCCTCTATATGAGGGTTTGTATTATCGATTCTCTTAGCACTGTTCTTTAATAGGATATATATATATCTATGCGCATATGTGAGAAGGAGTTGTTGAGATTTGTATAAAAATGTGAGTCCATTAAGTGAAAAATAATATAATCCCGGCCATCTATGGCTCTAGACGCATGCACAGCTTACCTATGGGCACGCCACATAATTTCTGCTGCCCATAGTATGGGCTACTATCAACTTGTGTGGCATGATCATATGCATCATATCATTTCCCTGTCAAATACATGGATATGTGGATACGCACACATGGCCGGAAATGTGGGTAGGCACAATATGCTTGTGCATAGGGCCCAAGAAGAAAGGGGCCCAATTGCATGAAATTCCCCCTTATTTTTTTGGCTATACACATGTCAATAGGAAATATGTCATTTTACGTCAACTTAATTACATTACGCATCTGTATTCTTCAGAAGAAACATTCATTTTCACAACTCAAATCATTTAAATAAAAATTAAAAAAAAAAAATCAAATTTTAGTAGGGTTTACTATTGATTGGTGAATTATTGTCTAATTTCTTTTTGTTCAACAATTTAAATTATTGTTTGTTTGGTTAAATTGAATAATTTTAGTATTGTTGTATTTTTTGGCTTTATTTTTAGACCATAACCATGTAATTTTTTCTTTTTTGTTTGGCTCTATTTTTAGACCCTAACTAAAAGGAGAAAAAAAGGAAAATTGGTCACTATAGGAGCCTATTTTCTAAATTTCTCTTAGGGCCCCTATCACTATAGGTCCAGCCCTGTGCGCAGCACATAACCACCCATTGATGTCTCAAAGTTATAATGAGGGAGATCAAAATATTAGTAGTATTACTATTAATGTTTTGTAATGAGCACCAGTTTAAGTGACAATGTATGTTATATTAGATGATAAGTGGAGTTAAAGATATGTACAGTGTTTTATTTTAAAAAGTTCTATACAATGTTTTACAAAACAAGATAATTTCAACATCTAATCCGTAGATTACTTTTCCTCCAATCACACGATACATATATGTAATATAGTAAAATCATCCTTTTTTGTACAATATTTTGTATTAAAAAAAATCTTTTTGCAAATAGAATTTTACGTGCACGTATGTGACTCACTTAATTTATCCTATCATTTAATACTATATATGTGAATGAGTGTTGAGCACCTTTAATACGCTATAAAGCTTTACTCAATCAAGTATTTTACGTGGGACATAATTGTATTTGTACGGCCAAATTAATTAATTGTAATCAAATAATTCATGCAAAAGCGCATTTGGGAGTAATTTTCACGTGTTTACTGGAGGTGATCAGAAGAAGAAATCAGATATTCTCGTACCCAACTACTCATCCCCTCTTAATTTGTTTTACCAAACGAGTTTGACGAAAAATGTCATATTGAATAAGTAGAATTGTAAACTCTACGAAGCACGAAAACTTTAAAAAGGTTAGCGTTTTATGTCGGAAACGTTTCGGAAACCGAAACTCTTCATAAACCTTTCGGAAACTCTTAAAAGTTTCCTAATTTTTAATGAAATTCGGAAATTCTTGGGAAAATTTATGGACACTTTACGGAAACTTTTTAGGAAACTTTAAAAAAAAATTCTGATTTTTATTTTTTAAAAAGGAAAACTTAATTATAGTCATGTTAAAAAATTTATAGATGATAATTTTATTAATGTTTTAATATAAAATAAACATTTAAACTAACCTAAACTAAATTAATTAAATTTCTTATTGAGACAGAAGTATAAGAATTAACCTAGTTCTAATCTGCAAATGTTGAACTTTTGGGGCAACTCCAACATTAGCACATTAATTTCGTTAGCCCCAACATTTGCATATTAATTTCCCTGCTGGGACTCGAGGTAATTTAGTTATGATTTTAATTTTATCCTAACTAAATCATAGTAGTTTTTAACATTAGTTAAATTGCTTATGGAACACTAGGAACGGAAATTTAACACTAGATTTTAATATTATGATTTCGATTTATAAATTTTCTATTAGTTAAATTAGTTTTTAACATATCTTTTTTTGCTTGAATTTTGAGGATGAACATTGAAATTATTAAAAAAAAAAAAAACTAACAATTACTACATAACGTTTCCATAGTGTTTCGTGTCCTACATTTTTCAAAATCACGTTTCTCGGTGTCCATTTCGTGTGCCGTTTCCGTTTCCGTTTCCGTGCAACCTAGTGTAAACTTAATTATGGAGTATCAACGTCTGCTAAAGAAATCAATCTAGAAATGACGAATCTCTCAAACCAATAGAATTTTACAAATTTAAACCATGTTATACTATACTTTTGATAGTTAATTTGAGATATATGTTCTTGTAGTCTATATCTAGTACTATATGGTATGACGTCATATAGTGTTATATGATTATGTAATGTGTATAGGGACACGCCACATGGAAAACCACAATCATGTGGTCTGTCTCAATATACGTCACATAGTCATATGTCATCATATGATATTATACGTGTAGTATTAGAATATTTGTAAATGTTTTTAGTGCAGATCTAATATCATATGGTATAACACTATATAGTGTCATATGACTATTTGACATGTATCGAGACACGCTAAAAAGTCACAATTAGGGCTGGGCGTCGGCCGGGTCGGGTCGGGTTTGGGCCCAACTCGAACCCGACCCGACAAATTTCGGGTTTCAGATTCAGAAACCGAGTCGACCTAGTTTGGTGAGTCAACCCGACTCGACCCGAGTTGACTCGAATTGAGTCGGGTTGACTCGGTCACGGGTTGGGCGGGCTATATACCGGCCCAAATCGCAATGCGGCCTAAGTCCTAAAAAATTCTTAAAAAGCCAATTTTTTAGTGTTTTGAGTGAAATTGTCAAAAGAAAAAACAAACTAATAATAAAGAATGAAAACGTTGTGACCTTAAAACGAAAAAAAAATAAAAATTGGTAAAAAAAAAAAAAAATCACCAGTTGACCGAGTCAGGTTAAGCGGGTTGACTCGGGTTGCACCGAGTCAACCCGAAACCCGACTCGA
>CAVNYN010209520.1:0-11703 GCA_963692815.1 Nyctanthes arbor-tristis
CTTCTTGTGCAATACACTCCCAATGGCTAGAAAATTAATACTATTTAGCTTTTGAAAATCCAAAGAAGGTAGATCCTTAATATGCAAGGATCAAAAAACAAAATTTTGTGAGAAGTTAAGGTAAACCTCACTTCTTAATGTTGGGTTTTATGAGAAGTTGAGGTAGAAACGTATTGACCAACCAAATTAAATTTATCAAAATAGTCATGTCATTTATTAGAAAATAAAACTCAAAAAGGGAATAAATGCCAAATTTAATAAGGATTAAATGATACGGGTGGCCCACCTTGTGATTTCATGCAATACACTCCCCATGGTTAGAAAATTAATGCCATTTGGCTTTTGAAAATTTAGAATAGACGGATCCTTAATATACGAAGATCAAGAAATAAAATTTTATGAGAAGTTGAGGTAGAAATGTGGCTCCTTAGTGTTGGGTTTTATGAGAAGTTGAGCTAGAAATGTGTTAACCGACCAAGGTGAATTTCTCAAAATAGTCGTGTCCTTTAAATGATGTGGGTGACCTACCACGTGGCTTCTTGTGAGGTACACTCCCAATGGCTAGAAAATTAACACTATTGGACTTTCAAAAATCTAGGCAAGACGGATCCTTAATATGCAAAGATCAAGAAATAAAATTTTATAAGAAGTTAAGGTAGAAACGTGGCTTTTTAGTGTTGGGTTTTATGAGAAGTTGAGGTAGAAATGTGTTGACTAACTAAAGTGACTTTATCAAAATAGTCATGTTCTTTATTAAAAAACAAAACTTAAAAAGGGGATGTGATGTCGTCAATATATATTGGTATCTATAGAAGCAATGTGTAAAAGTCGTCACTATATTTCTTGATCTAAAACGATGACCCATAAATATCGTCTTTTATATGATTGGCGGGAAAATTTCCCGCCCTTTGTTCTTGTATTTAGGAACGGAAAATCGTTATTATAGGGAAAATATTCGTCACTATAGTTACAATAATCTATATAATATATATTATAAAAGCAAGGTAATAACCAAAAGTTAAGCTAGTCCAGTTGGTTAAGTACCATGTTTTTGCATTCAAGGTGTTGTGTTCGACTCCTCACATAGGCAAATAATATTTAATTAAATATGGATAGAAAAGGACCGAGCTATAGGGCTGGGCTGGGGTGGGTAGAGTAGAGCGGGGCGGGTTAAATTTTTTTTAATGACCAAAACCCATCGATCATATAGGCGTGACTGTGTCGCCTCTATTGGATGGCTCCTAAATTGCGGCTACACGAGTCGCCGCTATGGATCTACTACCAAAAGTTTTTAGCCGCGACATTCGCAAGCGACTTTGTCGCTGCTATCACACATTTTCGGTGACATATACACATTTTGTGACGACGTGAGTCACGGCTATTAGGCTTATTCCTTGTAGTCGGAGCCTGCCATTTTAGGAGTTACAAACTTCTTGACATAGCAAGTAGTAACAAATTTAGATTATGTACAATGAGATCATAGTTAATGCCTTTAGGATATATGATAATCCAAAACATTGTGATGAAACAAGTGTTCTCCAAGTTCCTTGCATTCTAAACATGGTAGGCATTAGTATGAAGTGTAGGTTTGTGTCATCTTATTTGTTGCTGCATTATCTATCATAACTTTTAACTTTTATATTCGACCCATAAAGGGATGACTAACGTGAACAATGAAGCTCTAATGAAACTAACCTTTGAGAAAGCTGAGTAGGCTAAGGAGGCATGCAAAAAAAAACTGGTGTGCAGCATCGCCTAACACAAAAAAGGTGAAGACAGGAGAATGATCCTTTGTCCTTTCTCCTCCTCCTAACCCTTGACCTTCAAAAAAGAAAGGAAAAGAGAAGATGGAATCTTTTCAACGGAAGGATTGACGTCACTCGACCCCTGTCATTGAATGCTTGGTCCAAAGATGGTTCTCTTTCAAGGTGCATCTCCAAAAGCTCTAGCAAATATAAGGTTTGATGCTGTAGAAACATGTGAAACAAGGTCACGAGATCGGCCTTGTTCAGAAATATGGTAATGAGGTCACTATGGAGCCCGGGTGGAACATTTTCTCTTTGAGATGTAAAAAATAGGCATTCGATCGTGATATCCGATCTTGCCAATTCTTTCTTTCTTTTCAACGCTTCCTATTAATCAACTTGAGAAAGCTGAGCAGGTTAAGGAGGCATGCAAAAAAAACTAGTGTGCAGCATCGCCTAACACAAAAAAATGAAGATAGGAGAATGATCATATGTCCTTTCTCATCCTTCTAACCCTTGGCCTTCAAAAAAGAAAGCAAAAGAGAAGGTGGAATCTTCTCAATGGAAGGATCGACTTCACTTGACCCGTATCACTGAATGCTTGGTCCAAAGATGGTTCTCTTTTGAGGTGCATCTCCAAAAGCTCTAGCAAATATAAGGTTAGATGTTGTAGAAATGTGTGAAGCAAGGTCATGAGATTGGCCCTTTTTAAAATATGGTAATGAGGTCACTATGGAGTCCGGGTGGAACATTTTCTTTTTGAGACGTCAAAAATAGGCATTCAATCATGATGTCCAATCTTACCTGTTCTTTCTTTCTTTTCAACCCTTCCTGTTAATCAACTAATTGATTTCTTTATTCACATTATCAGCATTGGTTAAGAGCTCTGCAAAATAGGTTCAAGAAAGGAGGACATAGCTAAAAGCAGGTATTGACAAAGTTTTTTTGTTTAAAAACAAGATTAGATTTTGTGAGAATGAGTGGTTGAAATTTATGCATAAAATACTCTATTCTATAAAACATTGCCTAAATGACTACCTACAAATTACGAGGCTCAAATAAAAATGGTTTGTGAACATGGGCAAAGTCTTCACCATCAAGTTCAATACATGCGACCAATAAACCAGATTGGAAATACAAGCAAGAGTCTATGGTATATATACCTTTTCGAGCCTAATAAAATTATCATAGTTTCATTAGATGGAGTGTGGTGTCTATGTGCCTTGTGTTTGTGTTGTGTCTCTATGCAATTAATGTGTGTAGTTTAACTCAAAAATCATAAGCAACACTTATATTTCTTAACTCATTGAAACATACTAATTTTTTCGGTTGGTAAATGATAGTTTGAATTACTATACCAAACCACAAAATATGGTTTGGTTTGGAAAAATTCCAAATGGCTTTAAATAGTTTAGTTTGAAATGTGATAAAAAAAACTGCCCAAACCAAACCACTTACACCTGTAATTAACTCTTTTAATCTACTTTTACTTTTTATATACAAATTAAGAAATGGTTAATTATATTAACACCACAAAATTTGTCTGAATTAACCTTGTTTTAGTTGCAACAAAAGATCTGTCCTTAATTTTTCTTGTCATGTTTTTTAAAGAAATCTAGTAATTTAGTATGAATGATAAAAATAATCAAAAACAATACAGAACTCCCCAAAAGCAAAGTTACATTGTGAAATACCAATTGTATTATATAATTGTTTTAAAATGTCCTAAATGCCCCTACTAAGCATGTGCTTTGTACTAACACGTTGGTATAGAGGGTCCAAAACACCATGAACTTTCAAGGGAATTGCAAGGAAGCCCCTAACTCTTTACTCACAATTAGTTTAAAATCTAAAAATTGCAATTATACTCAAAATTTGTCATTTAAAATAGTGTACATAGTTTAGTTTATTGAATAAATCATACATGCTTAAGGATATTATTATTATTATTTGAATGGATGAACTTTAGGGGGTGTCCCCAACCATGGAATTTAATGGAATTTAGAATTCCATGAAATTCTAGGTGTCCTCAATTTGGATTTCTATGGAATCCATCAAATCTTGATGTCGTCAACTTGGATATTAATGAATTCCACGAAAATCCTGCATCCTCAAACATTCCGTGGATTCTATGGATTTTTTATATGAATGGATTTGGATGGATTTAGGTGGAATTACAAGCTATATATATGAAGGAAAAATTCTACACAAAATCCCACCTCCCCCCTCGGATTTCAAAATCCATTTTTCCTAATTAAAGAAAAAAAAGATTGTATAGTGGAAAAAAGAAAAGAAATCAGAACATACGTCTATGTCTCTTGTACATTTCCTGTATGTGTCGTCTTCTACTCCCAACCTCTCAACGCAAGTTTGACCTCCATTGCTATCCTCCTATGAGAACAATTTGATAAGGTAATTTCGATCTTCTGCATTTATGAAAAGCTTTCATTCAATGATTTGATCTTTTGAGTCAATTCTCAGTTTTGTGAATAATAACCATAGGGTTGATTTGTTGGCTTGTTTTGCTGACATTCTTGATTTTATAGATAGAATAATCAATAGGAAAAATTGTGCATGCAATAGGAAAAAACTAATTCAAGAACCTTACAATTATAGGAAAATTATGTAACAATACCCAACCTAAACAAATTATTACCCAGCCGTAATACACAAACTGTTTTGCAATATAGTGTAATACTCAGCCTATTATACAATGATGTATGTTATGAAAATTGGGAATATTACCCAATAACATCATTGTGTGGTAGACTTTGGAATACTCAGCCTATTATTACAATGATGTATATTACTTTTGAAAGCCCTTGATCTGTTTTCCTAATAGCACCTCGGATTTGGTGCATTGTACCGAACAAATTATCATTCACTGCATTGTTTGTTTTGTTTTGGTTGTAGACATTCTTGATTCTTAATTATGCAAATTATGCATGCAATAGGAAAGGAAACCAAACAATTATAGATAGAGCAATCAATACCTGAACAAACTTGTCACTTGGGTTTTGCGAAGACATCTATAATTTCAAGTTTCCCTCAAAAATAGTTTTTATTGAATATTTAGTACACTGTAAATAGGATAAAAAACCTTGAAAGAAAGTTATAAATAAATAGATAAATATGGACATATGTTGCAGGTATCATGAAATGATCAATTGCATTAGAGTAGGGTTTTAAAAGAAGATGATACATATTAAGCAACAAGAAAAAGCATCCCACAATCACGATTTGCAATTTTTAAGTCGGCACACCTGTTCCCATTCAGAAAGCAAGTAGAGTTAGTATTGGCTTGTGCAGGATTGCATAATTTTCTTCACAAAATGTGTCATTCTGATGAATTTCTTATTGAACCATATGACGAAGATTCATCTCAACCGTATTTATTAATAAAAATTGAAGATGATGTGGACATTCTCCAAACTCAAGAAAAACAAAGAGAAAATGCAAATGAATGGAGAAATAGCATAGCTCAAGAAATGTGAAGAGATGCCTTCAATGAAAAGAATAGAGATTGATTCAAAAGACTATGATTTTCGTTTTGCAAATTCAACAAACTTTTGACCATTTCAAATTGTATTTTTGTAAGATAAGTTTATAGAACTATTTTTTTCTTTGTTTGGTTAATGACTTTTTTTGAATATTTACATTTCTTTTCTTTTTTGCTATGGTAGTTCTATAAAAATCCATTAATTCTGTGTTTGAGGACACCGAACAAATTCCACTAAAATCTATTAAAATCCACACAAATCTATGGTATAGAATTTCATATAATTCCATTAGAATCCCATGGATTCTGTGGAATTCTGTTAAAATCCATAGAATCCATAGATCTTTAAAAAATCCTTCAAATTCCATGTTGGGGACACCCACCTAAGTTTTATAGTGGTTGCCAGATTGTTTTAGTTGATTAAATGTGAATCAATGATTTTTAGGTACTGAATACCTCGTACTTAAATTTTAAAACGGGATTTTTCATAATAAATAAATTAATTAATTTTAAAACAGGAGGATTGTAATGAATTTTTCTAAATTAAAAGGCAGCCCTCTACTTGAATTGAAAACAGAATGACTTAAATGACACTTATAAAATTGACAAGCCATTTAATGTCAAAGAAAGAGTATTTTCTTGTGTAATTTTAGAAATTACACAAGAGGTCCTCCTCTTCCTGACACAGGAACCATTCATCTTCCCCATTCACAGCTTCAATATGTTATGTAATATGTAAAGAGTAAACAAGATAGAGGAAGAATACAACTTGACATGTTAGCACAGTTAGGATTCACAATTCCTTTGTAACCCTAAAAGAAGCCTTCAACTAGAAGAGAAAAATTAGAGAGAAAGAGTCCATTGTCCCATCTCGTTGCTGTAGAAAATAAGAAGAAGAAGAAACATTCTGCTGCAGCTGTCTGGAATTAAAATTTTCACTTAATTTCCGTAGGTTGTCTTTTTAGTTAAAACAATAAAAAAAATGGCTCCTTCTTTCTCCACCGTAAAAAAAAATATATAAGCTTTCATATCCAATAGAGTTTTTTCTCCCATCCAGTCATTGGTTATTACCAGCGGGAGAATCTAGTGATGGAGATTGATGCTGCAAATTTGAGAGCGATACTTTTGAAGAATGATGGAAGGATGAAGATGGACCCTTTGACATGTTGTCAGAATAGTGTAGATGCGTTTCGGTCCAATCCTTGGTAAAGTGTTGACATAAACAACATTTTAGTTCAAACTGGCATTAATGGCATTGCTCCGTGGAAGTAATATTTTGGTGTTTCTTTAATTTGTTCATTTATTTTGCAAATAATGATTTACTAGATTTAATCTGTAAGCATGCCTTGAAATTATGAACAAAATTTTCAATTACCACGTATATCCGCAGTAATTACAAGTAAACTGAGAAGATTTGGTGTAATTATAATTTTGCGTGCCTGCCTATATATATTATGTATTGAAAATGTGATGTTTGTTCTTCTATAAGCGAATTAACCGTATTTGAGTGACAATTAAGGGCTATTAGTTGTTTTGAGATAATATGGAGATGAGTACTTTTCAAAAAGTATGAAAGATACATCTCATATTTCAACCGTAAACTTTAGTCTTAAGCTAAGAATAAAGGTTTACACTATTTTATCAAGACTCATTTGTTATCACTCTAACTTAATTGAGTAGGCAATTTCTTTTGATAGTCACGAGTGGTTGAGGTCGTGAGTAATGACATTGATGTACATCGACATAAATATATTGGATTGGATCATTGTGTGAACTTAATTTCATAGCATGGCCGTGCACATCATTAAAGTTTCACATGATAGTCATAAAGTTTGTCTAGACTCGTCTCGCTTTTGTCATGCTATGAAGTAATCTATAGGGACTTAAATGTGATATAGTGAGACAAAATAAACGTTTAACCGATATGCTCTACATGTGAGGAACTGAAGGAAAGCGAATTAGTAGAATGCATACAGTGAGATAAATCTATTGCTCTTGAATAAAGAATCAAATGATATGTTTAATTAATCACATATAATTATAATTTCAGGAATCTAACATTAATATTTAGCGGAATTTACTAAATAGAAATTATAGCAGTGATTACTGAGAAATAAGTAAAGCATATAATTTATTAGGTGATACAGCTAGGTGCATGTAGGGCCGGCTGTCAGAAGGGTCTGGCCGGGGGTTGGGCCAACCCGACCCGACATGGACTCGGGTTGGAAGTTCAGGAACCAAGCCGATCCGGCTCGGTTCCATAACCCGTCTCAACCCGAGTCAACTCGGGTTGACTCACGTTGAGTCGGTTATCAGGTTGGGCCGGCCCAACACCGGCCCAACTTCAATTTCAGCCAAGAATTTGAATTTTGGCTGCCCAAATTGAATTTCAACCCAGAAGTTGAATTTTGGCCCAAAATTTGCCAAAAAAATTAAAAATCGAGTGTTGTTTGTTAATTTTTTGTTTGTTAATTTTTTGGGTACGTTTCAATGTGATTCAAGCTTAATAAATGCCAATTAAACAAGCTTTTATCCAAGATGTCAGTTTGAACTTTGAATCAACAAAACAAGCTGAATTGCTCACAGCTAAAAACCTAAAATATTATAATCTCCAACAAAATTATAATTTTCAAAGCTCGATATTATAATTGCTCACCCTTTCCATCTTTTTAGCTCAAACTTTGAATCAGCAAGACAACAACACAGTCTCAATTCTCAATCCTCAAAGCTAAATACTTTGAGTCTCTCACTGTTTTCACATACATTTTATTTTAGATACATTTTTTAATCCAATTCCAGTAAACAAAAATCTTTAACAATACACAATTACACATTCACAAAAATAAGAAATAAAACTGCTTCAATATTTTAACAATATATACACATTTACACATTCACAAAAATCAGAAATAAAACCACTTCAATATCAATTATCAAGGGAAATATATAACTTAACAAAAATCTGAAATTAAACAAAAAAAAAGAAGAAGAAGGAAAATTCAACCACTTACCGGCGACTTGGGAGTCAGAATCTAGCAAGAGCAAGTGCAGTGGTAGCGGCAGGCGGTGGGCAGTAGCAGCCAGCAGACAAAGCAGCCGGCAGGGGCAGGCGCAACGTAGGCAACAGGCGGGCAGCAGCAGCAACAGGCGAGCACCAGCACTAGACACGGCGGCGGAGGCTGCAGAGACAACTCAGTTAAGGAGGCGGCGGCTGTATTTTTGTTCTAGGGTTTGTGTGGGTGAGTATTGTCTGTGTCTTTGAGAGAGTGAGAGAAGCTCAGAGAGTGAGAGTGAACTGATGATGAAAACAAGATTGGCTTTTTTTATAAAACGCGATTTTAGTGCCTTTAGGAATTAGGATAGAAGGGGAAAAAACCAAAAGAAAGAAAAAAATTATATTTATGTATAAAAAAAATTTGGGTTTAACCCGATAACCTGACCGGGTCTAACCCGGACCAGGTTCCTGGGTCGGAGACCTGTGGATTAGATGAGTTTTATGCCCTCGACTCGGGACCCGATTCAACCCGGTCGGGTTGCTTGCCTCTCAACCCGTTTTTGACCTGCCGTGAACAGTAACCGACCCAACCCGGTTCGTTTTGGATCAGTTGAGTCAGTTTTTGCCGGATCCCTGGATCAGACGCCCAACCCTAGGTGCATGCCAAATTAATTATCGAGTCATAAGACCTGGAAGAACTGTGAGATTAATAAGTCAAGATAATTATTAATTGAGTTTTGCTATTTGAACAAAGAGTGGTACAAAAATTTAAATAAAATTAACACATGGTAGGATTCTGTTTTTCAACATATAACATCACCTTTATATTAATGGTAATTACATAGGGCACATGTCGTTTTTGTCACACCCTTTATCGCTTTCGTTGTTCAAATAGAATTATTCTTATTAATTACGTGATAATTTATTATTATCTCCTGTGGTTATTTGTATAATTAAGAATTGTTGTAATTCATCTTGAGTGTACAAATTATTAATAATTAAATCAGACTCAGTTTAACTGGTTTTATTTATTGAGATCCTAATTATGTAAATTTGACAAGACCTATTTGAAAACTTCTGGAAAGTCGTGGAATTACTTGGAACAGTTGGAATTTCAAAGATTACACCGTCCTATTTGGAACATAATTTCTTCTCCTATAAGACGTAGAAGACCCAATCAAAAATTCTAATGAGAGGAGGCCTGTCCCTTAGGTAGAAGCCTCCTGCACACATGGCTCTCTGTTATTGAAGGATCAGAGGGCCCGCCTCCTAATACTTCAATAACAGGGGGCCATGTGGCAGAAGGCTTCTCCGTAAGGAAGAGACTGCCTCTCCATGGAATAACTCAAGAGCCAATGACTCCCCTGTAAAAGGGGCGAGGGTGCCATCCCCCAGAAGAGACGCCCTCCTAATACACGCTAGAAAAAAAAAAATTTTTCTCTCGGCTTAGGTTGCATATTTGGGTTTTAGAGGATTTCTACCGGTATGAAGGTTTAGAAGCATTCCGGGGAAGATTCAAGAGTGAGAACATAGGAGTTCTTGCCGCTGATTGTGGTATTAATTTTGTACATGTATATTTTGTTGCTCTCTATTTAGGCAATTATCCATGTAGATCATATGTTGAATTATACATCTACATCAATTCTGTTTTAAATTAATTTTTAAAGTTATTGTTATTCTTTATTATTGTTTGCACCAGTATTATTTATATATATTATATTATATATATAATAATAATTAAATGATTTAAAGTCAAAAATTTATCAACTTGTAAAATAAAACACATTCAAGATATTTCTTACTCAGACTCGGCTCGTCTCCACTTTGTCAATTCCGCATCCCCGGACTTTCTCGACCCCACAACTACGCCAAAAGGTGTCGCCTTCCGTCTCTCTCGCGTATTGTGCTGCACCTGCGCGTCCATTCATTTTGCGTGATTAAACACGGTTTTGTATTCAATTTGTATTTCTATTTTAATATTATTATTAATAATCCAATAGCAGAACACAAAATTACTCGAAGAAAATTATGGGAGAAATTGAACGGTGTACTGCGTTATTTGTTGGGTATAAAGTGGGAAATCGCATGTCTACATATGTACAGTTGAGGGAAATTGATTGATTATCTCTGCTTGCTTCTCTCTTCTATTTTCTCTCTTTGACAATAATCCATCTTTGGAGGGTTATTGTTCAGTTTTCTTCCCTTTTCATTGGGTTTGTGTTTGGCGGATCCTCCTGAAAATCAAGTAAGTTGATGCAAAGTAGCTTATGTTTTTTATTTTTTAATAAGTTATGTCATTATTTAGTTCTGTGATCTGGAATTTCTTGATTTTGCTTGATCTGCTGCCGATTACGTGGTCATCAATATCATTAATAAGATTTCATCAAAGCGTTCATTAGAATTATGTTTAACGGTATGTTTTTACACGCTCTGTATCTGTAATGATGCTTTTTTCTCGTGTATGCAACTAAATAGGTATTGAATTTAATGAGTTGCTGGCGAATAATGGAAATTTCTGACTTAATACATGTTTTGAGTGGATCTGGTTCAGATAAACTTGAGTAAATTTTTGATCGATACCATCAACTCGCTTTGCCAACTTGTTAGTGCTAATTCCCATGTAAGTTTTTGCTAAAATTTGGTTGTACAGCATATTGTAATAATGTTATGTTGAAATAAATGTAAAAAGTTGCCGCCTAAATGGTTGAGGTGATATTCATGGCTAATACTGTGCAAATCTTATTACATAATAAAGTTAAGGAAAATGAAGATGTAATGTAAAATTTCATGAGTAGATTCTGCCTCGCTGTTTATGTAATTTGTCAAAAACTGACTTGATGCTATTCAGTGCATTTTGAAGCATTTTATATTTGAAGCCATTACACCCCCTGATCCCACCCTGGACTTTGCTTCGATTTGTGGGGTTGTCATTTGTGAGAAGCCAATTCTCCACCCATGCTGCTATCTTTGTTTAATAAGAAACTGAAAAAATGTTTTTCCTTTGTTTTTGTTGTAGATATTGAGTTATCATGATGACTCATACGCCCAAGAACATTTTGATTACTGGTGCTGCTGGATTTATCGCATCTCATGTTGCAAATAGGCTTGTCAGAAACTACCCAGAGTACAAGATTGTGGTTCTAGACAAACTTGATTACTGTTCAAATCTTAAAAACCTCCTTCCTTCAAATATGTCACCAAACTTCAGGTTTGTGAAGGGGGACATTGGCAGTGCCGATCTTGTCAACTATCTCCTAATCACCGAGTCGATTGATACTATAATGCACTTCGCAGCCCAGACACATGTTGATAATTCTTTCGGTAACAGCTTTGAGTTCACCAAGAATAACATCTATGGCACCCATGTACTGTTAGAAGCCTGCAAGGTCACTGGCCAGATCAAAAGGTTTATCCATGTAAGCACAGATGAAGTCTATGGAGAGACTGATGAGGATGCTCTTGTA
>CAVNYN010209527.1:0-16391 GCA_963692815.1 Nyctanthes arbor-tristis
CTCTTCCGATCTCTTTTTTGCACTAACTTCTGAATCTCTAAGCAGATATAACTGCAATTAATTTTCTTGCTTCTTTATATATATACTTGCAGTCTCACAGAGTATGTTAGTGAATTTATTAATAAACTCGAATCAATTCAAAGTTCCAAAGTGAAAACGAGATCGGAAGAGTCAAAACAAAATTGCCTGATATTGTTGAGTCGACTATAATAAGATGATTAATGTGTACACAATATATATCTTTCTGAAAAGATTCTGAGCCAAGCTCCCATTATATATCCCCATAACAGACCTTTTATTGGTCCAATTATTGAAATCAGAATGAGCAAAAAGTCTAAAGTTTTCCTCACCACAAGTGTCCAAAACTAAACTCACTTGCACAAGTTTAGATCCAAACTGAAAGAAAAGGTGTAAAAAAGAACCAAAAGGTGTACAAAAGAACCAAGAATTAGCGTGTACCGACCAATGACGACCAAGTATTTTTCCGGTTTGATAGAGCATCTCATGCTACGGAGAAACTCTGTCCTCAAGTGTTCCATAAGAACACTCGCCATCGACATGTCTGTGTTGTTCTGTTAAGTTCCCGGGGGGAGAGCTGATTAATCGTAAACTCGGTTGTTCTGTCAAGTGGGGGTGCAAGAGAGCTGATAATAATGTGTATTTATGGGTACAAATAATTCTTTAGATTGGCAGGCATTAGGCAAGCAAGGAAATATATATACGCACTCTTCCGATCTATATGGAATTGTTGCATACTGTGAAGCGTGAAACAAGGCAACTGTTTTGTGTCGGAAACGTTTTGGAGACTGAAACTTCTTGGAAATTCTCCAAAAATGAAAACGCTATAGTCTTACATAAACTCTATAGAAACTCTAGAGAAACTTTTAGGAAACTTGCTTGTATATAAATTTATATACTACTTCACAAAAATAGAATCTTAATTATAGTATCTAATTAAAAGTTAATTCAAGATTAACTTATATAGGCTCTAAATAGAAGTTACCTTAATAATATTTCAATAGAGGAAAATAATCCCGAATTTCTTTTGATCTTAGTTGTAACTATGGACGGCACGTGTCGCTAACTTCACCATTGCAGCTGTCTTAATGATTTAAGAATTGCAATCATCAAAGATCAGAAAATAAAGAAATTATAAAAGGAAACAATTAAATATGATGGCTATAGGAAATAGGGGCATGGCTAAAAGATGGTGAAATGGTAGTTGAAACTTAACGACTCTTAGACAAAACCCTAAATATTATTTCATTTTACTCTTTTAAAGGATGACAATAGCCGCGGCAGAGGGAGGCACTCCAGCCGTACCTATGCCTCTCTGTAGGAGACTCCCGAGGATAGTTGGTCCATTCTTGAACTTATTTCCCTCCTCCTGAAATGAGATGAAGAGAACAAACTCGATTAAATAGTGAAATCGATTAAGTTTGCTGAGTAACGACCTTATAAACTGTGTCAAATCCACCTTGTCCAAGCTTGTTCACTACGTTAAAAGAATCAATTGCTTTCTCAAGTGTGGAATATTTGAAGGTCAAGCTGCTGTGATGAAAGGTCCTTACCAGTTTCTCTGCATCACTTGAACCTGGAAGTTCAAAGAAAGTTCACATCATCTAGGGCATACTTTGTATAAAACGCTAGCGTAACTGAAAATTATCCACAAATCTTTTAGGTACAGATAGTTGCAAAGTGATTACAAGGTATCGTGACACCGTTGCTAATAGTTTGAAATTGAGCTTGAATAACTGCCTTTTACAGCTGATATTGCTTTCTTATCTACACAAAATAATTTCTACTTTTTCTGCTTCTTCTATATATTGTTCTGCGCTTCCAGATATAAACACCAATGACGACTCCAACAACCAAAACAATTACTGACAACTGCAACGACAATACCTATTACCTTCCTTGCAGAGGTCAGGTGAAAATCCATCATCAGGTCATATAGATAATAACTTCCTTTAAAATTCAAAAACAGAAAAGAAAAACCTTTAAAAAAAAAATTTTTTTTTCTACAGCTGAGTTCCCCACCCTACGCGAAATATAGAAATTGCATCCTTATTAGCATCTTTTTCGCCCAACTTGTTAAATTTTGCATAGGTTAGAAAAGGTAGCTGTATTTTAGTGTAAATACAAGGAAAATGAGATGTATTAGCTAAACTTAAATCTTGAAATTTTAAGACTTTCACAAAGAAAAGGAATCACAATAGAAATGGTTGCGGAAGAACATAAAGCTCTTTTTACCTCTTGAACTTCCATTTCTCTGTATAGCATTAAGAAAGCTGGTTTCTGAGTACATCAAAAGTACCCTGCATACAGTGCCGGACCCTCAGACCATCGCATGCATCCATGGCATCGTGCTAGTCCATAATTAGTGTCCAGACCTGACCCGACTGCTGCCCCGCCTTTCACATCTGTTCACTCATGCTCTCCATTATGCCTGCAAAATTTGGGATGAAATACTACTGGTTTTGTCCTCAAGATGGTTCCCACACATTAACTTTCTGAGGTCTTGGCTCACTCAATGATGTATCTAGTAATAGACATGACATCAGAACAACGTTGATAACAGATGAATGAGAACGGGTTTCTTCAGTCTTCCAATTGTCTCTTTTGGGAAGATTTCATTTCAATATCCATGATGGGAATCAACATAAGTGAAGAAACTCGTGAAATATAGATAAGAAACTCAAACTCATGAAATTCTGTCCTATTTAAGTAAAGACTTTGACAATCATTAACTTTTCCTGGCCTCTTCATTCAGCAGGCAGGCAACACATGATTCAAGATAAATGCTTGAATGTGATGATAAGATTATTGAAGAAGAGATAAAAGAGTATGTAACATAGCAAGCACAAATCTAGAGTTTGCCTTCATCTGAAACAAACAAAACACGCAAAAACTCAAAAAGGTTTATCTATAATATTTATGCATTCACTTTGGATCAATGATAACAAAACCAGATGGATGCTCAAAAGGGCATACCAAAAATCCCATTAACCTTTCATGTTATAATTTCATGAGGATGATGATTTTTCAGTATAAAATGTCAAGCTTTAGGTACAAAACACAGCTGATATCTGGTCATATCATACCATTCCACAGCAAAATCATATACCACTCTTGTGGAATAGCATTCTTGGACAAAAAAGAAAGCCACTGGGAGTAAAAAAATAAAATTTTCCCAAGATTAATGAATTATACAATGTTGAAATCAGGCTCGGTTCAAATAAATAATGAATGACGCCCACAACAAAAAGACAAGTTAATACCCCAACCTAAGTAAACTCCGAATTAGAAGCCAGAAGCTGTGTCAATTTGATAACAACAATATTTAAATTAAGATATACAGCCACTAGTCCACATAGAAAATGTAGAGTTTTAGGAGACACCGAGAGAAATAACTTCTATTAAACATTCACAAGACTAATGTAAAATAGGACACAGGACTCAATCCAAAAACACACTCTTTGTTAATACAAATTCAAAATCCTTTTTTTTTTTTTTTTTTCAAACTAGTGTACCATTTCGTTCCAGTACTCTCTCTCTTTTACACTATCCATTCATTCTTGCACTCTCTTATCAAGCACACATCACAAACATCAACTCTTAATTTATAGTTGCATTATGTTGGAATGGTTACCTTATTTCTGGCGATTTCTACAGTGGTCGCTTCTCCAGATTACTCTTCTTGCTTATGTTGGTTAGTAAATGAATATTAACTGAACTAAGGAACAGGATATTTTGATATTTGTTGTCCCCTCATTTGCAATCATAGTGAAGGCCTGAAGATATTGCTCAGCTATTCTTAAGCCAGCTACCTCCATGCCGTCATTTTTTTTTTTTTTTAAGCACTTTTAACACAAAGTCCAGTCTCCTGGATGTTGCTTGAGCCCTAGCATGGATGGCTTCTGCTTCTCCTTGAGCTATATTAACCTGATCGAGTTTTGCAGCTTCACATGCTAGGAGAGTATGTTCATCTCGATCCATTTTAACACTCTTTTTGAATAAATGGTAAAGAATTTTGATGAAAATCTTTTGTATAAATTCATTTTTTCCCCACACCTTTCTTATACATATCTAATAATCGGGTTTTGATTGTATCCACATAATTACCAATATGCTCCCCTTTTTTTATGCCTAACTTAATTAAACAATAGAGTTCATTGGAGTTAAATGTTTTCCCACATTATTTTGAAAATCCAATTAATCTTTTTTTTTTCTTCTCTTCTAAGAACCAGATTGCATATGTTTGGCAGAAGAAGAGTCGGCTTCGAAAGCAAGGTCATCAATCTTGCCTCCTGCATTACAACATGTAAATGCGTGTTACTTGAAAGGCTTCCCCGAATGATAAAGGACAATCAAGAAAACTTAAAGACAAATCAATAGGTCCTACATTAACTTGCAGCTTCTACTGTGTTGGAAGTTAATTCTCTTTTTCAAGAACATGATACATAATCAAAGGGCCTACGTGCTCTTTCGTCCAAAATTATGTGTGACTTATCTCCATAAGGATTCAGATTTATAGGACTAAGGAAAGACAA
Source organism: Nyctanthes arbor-tristis (assembly GCA_963692815.1). Lineage (NCBI taxonomy): Eukaryota > Viridiplantae > Streptophyta > Magnoliopsida > Lamiales > Oleaceae > Nyctanthes > Nyctanthes arbor-tristis. The sequence goes on from CAVNYN010209527.1 coordinate 4,554, forward strand.
CAGATCTGTCAGATATTCCTTGATTGAGTTCTTCAAGTATTCATACTCACTTGCGAGGCCATACTGATTTGCAACAGGAACAATCACATTATCGATCACCCAGTCCTGGAAAGAGTTGTAAAATGAAGGTCACAGAGAGCTCATACATTGTGAAAATTGCAGCAACAATTGGAGCAATAACTTGGCGTTAACAGCCAGACCACAATTCCAAGTCTAGATTTGACTGAAAAGCACTGATATATCATATATGGGTTGCATGTACTTTCATTGTTCTTCCAATCAAAGATTCCTCACACACTCATTTTAATAAGTCTCGTGCCTCAAAAGACTAACCAAATCATATATGACGTTCAGCTTCGCCAAATATACTTTGAAAATACCTTTCCTCTTAGTTTTTGCATTGCACATCATGCAGAGACAGCGAGAAGGGTGCTTAAAACTAAGGAAAGTGGAAATCCGACAAGTGAATTTCCTATAGCCAACAATACCTGAATTAAAATAATCCTTGGACGAGTGCTATTGTTAAAGTTGAGAACAGATACTTCTAAACCTTTCTTTAGAACTCCGCACGTCTCTACCACTGTTCCTTAACCTATAGCCAATTGTGATGGCATCAACATAGGAGTCTGGAGATGGTAAGTCAGTTACATTTTTTTCAACTCACCTAAAATACATCACATTAGGTTAATCTTAACATCCCAACTCCGAGAAATATCAAGTCAAATAATTGCATTTATTCTCTGGCCTTTCAACTTTAGGACAACATTTCAGTTGATAATTTCTCATATATAGAAACTCACTTAATAATATCCTTGTCTAAAGGATTTGATCGAGTTTGTTGGAGAGATTCATCAATCCACTGCTCCTTGGAGAAATCAAGAGCTGTCACCAGGTGTAAAATTATCACCCAATAATAAATGAAAATAAAGAAAAGATAGAAAGTAAGGGGTTGAAAATATGTCATCAGGAAACCATCCTAGTCACCAGTGTTACTTGAAATGGCAGTATGATATCAATTCAAGAAGTTGAATTCCAAATATTCCAATAAAATTAAGCATCGCCTGAAATTTGAAATGTCATTTTTCATACATACACTACAAGAAGGCACACTACAAGAAGGCTTATGTTGAGTTGTCAATACTTGCACCTCAATTAAGCTGTATGCTATTTTATGATTCTTAACTATCCCTAGTAGTGCTTGTCTAAAAAACAAAGTTGCCTGTGGTTGTATTGATTGGTTTTTCTAATTAAGCACCTGTGGATTCTGTGCCATTTTGGATACAGATAGAAAATGACTGAGCATATTTGCTGGCAGTGAGCAACACCGACTTTTGGCGAACCATATGAGATGTCCCCTCAAGGAGTGCGTGACGAGCCATGATTTCAGCTCAAAAGAAAGCCGAACAACAAGAATATTGTGCTAGCATGAGGACAAGAGAAGGCAAGAGGCAGCTGCTGAAGTTGGTGAACGAGGGTAGATTAAATGTGTGTGAATTTGATTAGAATTTGGACTTGGAAAAGACATAGCAAAATGTAAACAGAAGTATTAGAAGCTCAATTTTCCTCTCTCGTTTTTTACAACCTTGATATGGAGGAGTTAAGTTTACATGCTCTAATCTAATTGATATCTTCAACTACTTGTTGATGCACATGATAACATACATTTCTCTCCCTCCAGACAAATAAAAGGCAGGGGTAAAGGAAAATTAAGACCTCTGGAAATAATTTCCGGTTCCAGACTTGCTGAAAACATGCAATAAAGTGCAAATCAAAGTAAAATCATATACATACATATATATATATATATATATTCAAGCATGCTTAATGGAGGAGTTCATGGGTCAGAGTTTATAAGATGCAGTGACATTGAGATGAGGCCTACGAGCAATCTTCCGACTTGAAGAAGCTTGACAGACTTTCCGGGACTCCAGTCCTCTTGCAGATTTTGAAATTTTGAAACAAGCAACTATCTCCGTAGCGTTTTATGTGAATTTAATTCAACCCACTGCACCAGACCAAACCATCTCCAATGCCTGCAAGAATCACCTGCAACTTAATTGCCATCAGCATCATGAATTTTTAACATCTTCCTCATCACTTTGAAGGTAATTCCTAGCTAGCAAATCGAGCTGGCACGCACATAGCTCAAAACCAAGAAAATCACACTTTGACAGATTCTTCTTTATCTTTTAGAGAAAATGAATGAATGGCCCTTAGGCCTTTGAAAACAATCACTGCACTGCAGAATTACTAAAATTAACGTAAGAGCACAATGCATTGGATTGCACAAACAGATGCAAAAAAAGAAGAAATCTGAACCTTTTCTCTTCATAAAGTGGCTTTTGCCTTGAGATGATCTAATAAAGAAATCTGAATTGAATATTTCGAATATCAATGCGTTGGGTCCTTTACCTATATCCATGTAAATAATAATGTAACGAAAGCACTGAACCTGTGTCTTTGTCAAGACATAATTCTTTTAAAAAAAAAATAAATAATAATCATCTCGCCTAAGCCAACTTGCGGGTTTAGGTGAGGTGGTTAACCTCATGCGAGAACATTACGCGTTAAGTATCTTTGTCAACCAATTGCATGAAGGTGTCTTTGTCATTTGTCAAGAGATAATAATTCAAAGGGGGTTATATTGACACCACACTTTTTACTAACTACACCATGACAGAATTGCATTCAATTTCCTATTTTTTTTTCAAAATTTTACATTAATATTATGAACTTATTTTCTGTCATATTTTTTATTTTTAATCTTTTATAGATCGGAAGAGCATACCGTAAAAGATGCTAAACATAAGTTAGTTTAAACAACTTACTTGAAGTCAGGTTCGGATTGGTTTAGTATATTGAATCTCCTCTTTAACGTTCTTGTTGAAGAAATTGTTAGAACTGTTCTCATGAAACTGGAGAATGTACATGCCACTACTTGAAGGTTTTTATTCCCCCAATTTAATTTATTTAGCCCTATCTATTTTTACATTCGCTCAGGGTTGGATAGCACTGTTGGGAGCTTGAGCTACTGCCATTATATTTCACAAATTCACATATAAGGAAATAATTTGCGAAAGCAATCTTTCTGACTAAAACAGATACTAAACATAAGGTTGGTGTAAACAACTTACTTGAAGTCCATCATTAATTTGGTCTAGTATTGAAACTCCTCTTGCATGAATAGATTCTTAGCACTGTTCTCATGAGATTCTAGTATAGAGATGCCATGCCCATGACTTGGAAGTTTTCTGTTTCCCCATTTTAATTTCTTGTGCCCCATCTCCTATTTTACATTTGCTGTATTGAATAGCATTGTTGGGAGCTTGAGCTTTTACCAGCATCACTCCGACGTTTCTTTGACTTCATATGAAGATTCAGAAGAAAGGATTTTCTTCCATGTATTGCCTGACGTCCACATTCATTTGGAGTGCCACATCTCATTTCTCAAAGAGGACATCACAGGCCTACCAGTGACAAGAGCAAGAATTTCAAAAGAACCACCATCACCATCTTCTTTCATTTGATTACTAACTTCAAACTTACTGCTTCTATAGGAATTGTCAACCTCGGTGGCTGACATGTCAATTACCTGCCAATAAAGAGATCTGGCTCGTCTGGACTTTTTCTGGAATTTCCTTGAATCAAAAACGAAAGAAAGAAAGAAATGTGCCGCAAGAAAGCTGAATTTGCTACTTGATCAAGTTAGATTATGAAGTTTTGACATAGGAAAGCATGCAAACAAATTAATTCATGACAGTGAGTAATTACTTTCAAAATTTTCCCACCACTGATACAAGGTAAAACGTAAGGGGCGTGTATAATGTATATGATGTAAGTTCTGTAAAAGCAAAAGATTGCAACTTTGCCTTATTTATTTAGTTAAAAGATGAGGAAAACAATCTTCTCCATGAATTTCAATCATTACAGAAATTCCAAACAGAAACCAATCATTTTATTTATTTTTATTGCATAATATCCCCTGCCATCTAATGATTATATGTTATTAGCATTATTTACTACTGGATCAAAGTACGGACATTGATAGCACACTGAGCATATCAAAATGCAATAATTAGTTGTTGTAAACAATTTTGACATTAATAACATTATATGTTGTGAAATATATTACTGTAGATATTTCATTCTTTTGTTTGTTACATAGGACATATTGTAGTGGAGTACTTTTATGTGTTTGGGAATCATCATAGTACACTCACTATTACGATTCTGTTTTATATACCACCCACATGTGATCCATATTGCGTCATTGTATGATCACTTCTTACATAGTTTGGTAGTGTTTAACATGTGCTTTGTGTACAATTAAGTAGCTAATGTATAAAATGAAAAGGAAATAATAATAACAAATACGTAAATAATATAACTGAAAGAGAACATTTAACACAATATGGAACAATAATGAAACCAGAAGAAACATCTTCACTTTCTGGCAAAAACTGCAAGAAATTAACATACCTACATCCCAAAAACAATTCCACAAACCTTGCATTAGAAGCACAGTTCATATTTGAACAAATTTTAGAGGAGGCATTTGGTGTCAAGTATGCACAATTTTCAGTCATATTAAGATCTTGGGACCAATATGCTAAAACCTGTTTGGCAAGGCTTGAATAGTTGACCTTTAAGCAAATTTATTTGTGAATAAACATTTAAGCTACAAGATAAGTACTTTTTTCTCTCTTTCTTCTTTTTTCTGTTTAAGTTGTACAAAAATAGAAAATGAGTAACTATTTCCTTCAGAAGCCAAAGGCCGCTTTCAAACAAAATGAATATTTTTCACTTAGACAGAGAAGAGAAGATAAGTTTAATATTAACGCCGGCATATATGTAAATTCACATTTAGGAGCAGGATCATTTGATAGACATTAGTTGATAAATAGCCCCTTGCTTGCTTGAAAGATGATACTCCATTGGGTACAAAAATGACAAAGTCCAGTAATGATAGAGATCAAATTCTTAGTGTATTCTCGCAGAAGATATGAAATCATTTCCTGCATTTTCTACAAAAAAACTGTACTCAATGTGTGATTTGGCGTTAAAACTTCTTATTCTCTCCTCTCCACTACTTATTCAGCTAAAGGCTAGAATAAACCAAAAAGTCACAAGAGAAGTAGGAAGAGATGGGGTTGTCATGATTAGGACACAAATGTAAGAACTAAACAAAAGAATAAATCTAGGTCTGTACCAAGTGTATATAAGAAATATAAATAAAGGCTTCCAGATAGAAACATGCTAACGCATATGGCTGCAAAGACCATGCAAAAGAAAAACATATAAATGACAGAAAATGCAAATTTCTTTAAATAATTTACCTCAGAAAAAGGAGTGGCAGAGGACTGAGAACTGCAAAGGTAGCAATTCGGCATGACAACATAAAACTGAAACCTGTTGACAGCTGCAATGGTGGGAGAACTCAAATAACAAACTCATAGCCTTTAGCTTTAAGTACAACACAGAAATATTTGTTACAAGTGACTGTCGAAGTCTAGAAGGCGGAGAACACAAGAGAGAAGCCCAGCAGCATCCAACCTTACAACTGAGAGAAACCGAAAAGCAGAGAAACAGCTGTAGCCTGCAAATTTCAAGGAAAGATTTGGTGGGGAATATTCGGGAAAGAGTATGGCTCTTACATTTAGAAATTGGGAGAGTGTAGTTTAGAATAGAGAACCGGCTTTTCTTTACTTTTTCCCATGATTGATTGAATATTTTTTTTTTTGGGGTGGTGTGTTTGTTTGTTTATTTATTTATTTGAAAATGTTTTTTTTTTTTTCAAAAACTCTTTTCTCCTTCACATCTAGCGGCATACCACCGCCCGCCGGAGGGAAGAGATCAAATTTACTCACTTTCCGCCATTCCTTTACAACCCCCCCACCCCAACCCCGAAAGGGAAAAAAAAAAAAGGGCCGTATTATTTGGGAACCTTGCAAGAGAAAAGAGTTCAAAGGCAACAAAATGATTTACATCTATCAAAACATGACATAAAACTGAAGCAAACCATATTGTAAAGAGAGAAAAAAAAAAAAAAAAACTACTACCAAAATATATGCCATTCACTTAAAAACATCAAATGAGTCATACAGTGCTCCCCAAAAGAATGTCATACTTTTTGAAATGCTTTAATAAACAGCCGCACATTCATAAATGTGCACGTTTTAGTGATTTCCTGCACAACTTTAGTTTGTAAGGTGAAGTGCTTTTCTCTGTGTGGTCCAGCGTAACACGTTTGTCTTGCTTCAAAGTCTTTCTTGAAGGTTACACCACACGAACGGTGTGACTTATCCTATGCAAATTATTATGTAACATTTTAGCTTTTTCACTGATATTGAACAAAAGGTCGTCCTGTATTTATGGATCAAATTCTTTCATGGCATACTGATCTCAATGACTTCTGTGGCAGCTTTCGTTAGGAAAATAGATAGATATATATATATATATTATCCAATATTTGCAGATTTGGTTAGTTCACTACTACTACTACTATTATTATTATTATTATTATTATTATTATTATTATTATTATTATTATTTGTTAGTTGGGATGCGTGATCAGTGTTTTCAGCAGTATGCAGTTTTCGGAGATGGTAGCAGATTAGCATTGACAGAAGGCAATGGATCCTCCCGTGTCTGAGAGCTATACTTAACCTCATTTTGGTATGTACTTGTACGATCTTAGCATATGCTTGTACTATATTAGCATAAAAATGTTTGATTACTGGATGTTCAGCACTATTTCAGATTTGAGAATGTTTTTGTCTTACTAATGTCCGAATCTGGTTAATTGCAATCAGCTGTTTGTTATTGGCATTGACATCAACATCATTTGATAATAAATGAGTTGTCTTCTTTCGTTAGGCAACACATTGGTGCATCTCAGTCTGAGCAAGGAGTAAGCTGAAACTCAATCCACGTATCATTCTATTTGATTGGTTGCTTCAGAGAAATTCAGAAGAATTTGTCTACTGGGTCTTCATTTGTTTGATAAGTGGTAGAGTTTGAAGTAGGATTGCGTCTGGTTTTTGCACGGGATTGATTAATGATCACTTTGAGTTTGAATATGAAAGAAAATAGGGTAAGTAATATTACTTGCACAGTTATGAAGAGTTTGGATTAGAGGCATTGTTCATAAAATTTCACAAAAATGACCATGTGAACTAGAAGAAATAGCAGGATTAGGGGTATAAGAGTGTTACATAATACATATAGGAAACTTCAACAGATTCTGAGTATCCAGAACACCAGATCCTATGCATACTCATGCTGCAGCTAACGCCTTCTCACCTGGCGTTTGTACACAGAATAAGCATAAAAAGGCATAGTGAATTTGATTAGACTTTAGAGTGAAAGAAATGACAATGGCAGGTTCTTGTTTAACTGATTAGATGCTTCTGAGGCATGTTTGTTGTTGAGTATTGAACAGGATTAATAGATAAAGATTTTACGTTTATTGCTTTTTGCTAAATTAATACTGGTTGTCACTTTCTTTACAAAATCTGGAAATGCTAATATCTCGCAATCCTCATGCTGTCAGACTGAACATATATCAGTGGCAGGTACATGGGCTTTTTGTGCCCTCTGGTTAATTCTAATCTTTTATTGCTGAAAGTAATAACAATGGATGAACAGAGTAGTTGATAATGGGGGATAAAATACTGTTCAGAGCTACATCTAGAAGCAGCTGCAGGACTCATGCCTCTGTTTTCTTTTTCCAACTTTTTCCCCCTAATTAGCGAATGGGAAAAGCCATCAAAAGAAAAAAGAAAAAAGTCAAAATCGAAACTTATAAAAATGAAAATAAGGGCTGATCCATTATTCAGGAAGAGCGAGAATTTTACAACGTCAAAGGGACCATGATTGAGGAATCAACAGCACAATAAAGGATAATAATATTCTACAAAATGCACGTAGATCGCACGTTACGACATCCATAATCTATCTTCCTCGTTGAGAATGAAAGAAACTAAAACATGATTGGCAGGAAATTCAATTAAAATCCCTTGACACCTAGATTTCTGTGCCAGAAGAACAGCTGCTCCAGACATTGTGCCGAGCATGTAGGGATTAACTTGAATGATTTTCTTCACAGATTGTGAAGCTGATGAAGTAAATCCTTTATGAAAAATCTGACAATTTTCTGTTTCGATGGTCCTATCACGTTAACTGGTGGTGCTATTTGTACTTCTCCATCATGATTAAAGTCTTGTTTGAAGTCATTTCATTAATTTCGTCATCATATTATTATGGGTGATGATCGTTTAATAATATTAATAATTAACCTAATTCAACCTAGTTCACAACTCCATTAATCTACACGTTGTTTAAATAATTATTAGGTCAAATTCTCTGTCAAGTTAGGCTAGCGGACCTTTAGGTCGAAAAACCATTTTTGACATTTAACACAACATTTATAAATTTAGAATTTTTCTTAAATAATTCCAACAGCATGTCCTTATTTTATAGTCTTCAATCTTCATTCTAAATTTTCCAAGAATATCTGTTGTTTTATAATAATCCTTACTTTTTATTTTCCCCATACGTTTTATATTTCTATTAATTATTTGAAGCTTTTTTTATTATTCATGATACCATTTTTAATGGTGCTAAATCGAACTCTATAAGGGAACCCGACTATCAATTAAAACTCACTACATGCATGAAGTTACTAGTGTCTTACAAATTTCAAAGTTTGACAAAGAATTTAGCTAAGGAAAGTGTTATAATATATGACAATTTTTATTCCACTACAATAATTAATTTCCACGCCACATTATAAGTTTACCACAAGTAACTTAAGACTTTAATTGAGACACAAAAAGTTTACATTTGTAACCTATATCTATAAAATTAAACAATAGAAAATGGGGAAAAAAAAAGGAGTTCTCCTTTCACCACAATCCATTTGAGATTCAACACCGGACACTCTACTCAACCACTCCATAGATTCAAGTTTTTGCCAGGAAACAATAAAAATATAGGCACCGCGCTTATTCCTTCCTTTTATAATCTCCTAGCAAAGTAGATAAATTAAATTTGGAATTGTTTTTTCAAGGATTGTGCTTCTAGAAATCGATTCTTGCATTGGGAAACTTTTTTTTCTTGTGACTTTGTCATATTAATTAGCTTAAGTCCGATTCGCCACTAAAATAAAGTAAGACAAACACCACCGTTGGGAGAGCTTGAATTTAAATTCATAATTTAAACTTAAAAAATAATAACAATAGTCGTCAATAGTGAGACAAAAATTAAATAGAGCCACCACAAAAAGGAAAAGCAGAAAAAAATGGGGTTGCTGAGAGCATAAATCCAGGGGAAGGAGATGATCAAAAAGGAAAGAAAAGAAAATTAAAAAAAAAAAGTTAAACAATGAATGTCGTGCCTCAAGAAAAGATATTTTATTTTAAGAAAAAATAAAATTGGGTAACTAATGTTTTATATATATATATATATATATTAGTCTACTGTATTTTTGTACGGCCTTTCCCCTTATTTTTTCTTTTTTTTAATAATTAAAATTTTTATATATTTTTAAAATTTTTATTTCCTAGATTAAAATAATAAGAGACATAATGATAATTTATTATTCGAAGAGTCAACGGTAAAATTAACAGAAGGATAGTTACATCTACACCACTCTTTTTACTAATCACACCACTAGCTAAATACACCACCATCAAAGTGCATTTTTATAAACATACTACATTTAGTTTACAATCAACCGTAAATTTTAAAAGTAAAATAAATTACAAACTAAAAAAGAGGAAAAAATCTACACCACATCCTCCTTCATCTTCTACATTTTCCTATATTTTCTCTCTCCCATATTTTCCAATCAGCCGGAGATATCTCACACAGACACATAGAACATGAGAATCCTTAGAATTTAATAGGTTTCTTTTGTTCTTAGATGTTATGCAAATAAATAAATAAAAATAAAAATGGAAGAAGAATTGAAAAAAAAAAAAGAAGGGATTTAAGAAGAGATTGTTCAATGTTTCAAGAATTCTAATCAAGGGAAAAGATATGTTTGGGAAAAGTTTAGTTTGGGGTGAAATTAAATTGGAGGGAAGAAAAGGAAGGAAGAAGACGGTAGGGAAAAAAAATCAAAGAGTTTGAATATAAAGATACTAATTCAAAAAACCTTAATTATGAAACATAAAAAAATTAGTTAAATAAAGGTAATTTTCCCCCTGATGTTTGAAACATGCATGTGAACATTGATATCGATTTCGATTTAGTTTCAATAGTGTTTGTATGTTTCTTGCATAAGTTTTTCAAACATAAAACCTTTTTTTGTTTTTAAGTTTTCAACTATGGTATCGAAAAGAAATAAATTAGCTCGTAAAAAAAGAATTAAATTTGGGCTTCTAATGTGGTGGAAAAAAATTTAATCATTTTTTGTTTTGTGGTATATGTACATAAAAATATACATGTATGTAATAGGTCATTTAGTCATTGACCTTTTTAGTAAATAAGAATAAAAATTAAAATTGTGAAATATTTAGTAAAAAGGGTGATGTAGATATAACCACACTTAACGGAAACCCTCAAAAGAGACTATATGTATGAATTAATGAAAAGTTGTGGACTCGGCGAGTTGAAAAACAAAGGTTAGGCACCCGACAGATACTAACTCTAAAGGTTGTGGACGATACTTGAAATTAGCCTAAAAACGTAACCTGCATTATTTGCATTAATGGGAAAAATAGCATAAAATAAAACAAAATAAAATAATTCATTCATTAACCTATAATTCATTAGAGACATGTCTCTAATCTAGTTTATATTTTTATATAGAGAATTGATGGATAATTGTAAATATATAGAAACATCCACTTATTCAAGATTCAATGAGAAAATACCATTTAGATTAGAGACTGATCTATAGTATATACAAATAGCATTTATATCATGGTATTTAGAAATTGCGATTAGTGCTTTTTTTATTCTCATTATGAGAATCAATTTATAATAAGAATATAATATAATGAGTTGAAATGAGTAATGGAGTTAAAATCCAAAATGTGTAGTGAAAATTAAACATTTGTTAAATTAGTATTAAGTAGAGTTTGAACTCAAGTGAGTAGCTTTAGCATTCTACTGTAATAACGGACATAATAATAAGAAGAATTATATTCTCACCACATTATTTTCTTCCCATACCACATTTTAAACAAGCCCCACTTAAGAAATAAATTTTATTATTACACCACAGCTCATTGACAAAATCACCCTTACCTGGAAGGAAGATGAAAAAGAGTTTTTACATAACCAAAATTCATTTAGCAAGATTTTAAGAAGCTGGAGATTTTTTTTTTCTTTTTTTTTTTTTTCTTTAAAAGAGAAACAATATGTCTTATAAGATTGCGACTTGCTATTTACAACCCACTGACCTTACAGTATAAGGAGATCAAAACATTGAGTAAAGCCAAAAAGAATTACAGAAGCAGCCATGGTGACTAACAAAAATCATGTTACAGAAGCTCCAAATTTATGCCTAGCAGAATTATGGAATGACATACGATGGATTCGGGAGTTTAAAATTTGAAAAATCGCTTGGCGACCGCAAATCCTATCAGATCACTCCACTGATCTCCAGAATTCCCGTGAATTCTGTAACCTTCCTCTTCTAATTGCTTCCTCCTCTCAGATTTGTATATGATTGCCGTTTTACTATGATCAGAACTTCCCCTCAAGATAAGTCTTTCCCAGTTGTAGTGTCCGGCGTTCTGCATATTAAGTTCTGTAGCATTCCTTTGAAATTCAGATTTTTGCCGACGACGGTGGAGAAAGGAGAGAGAAGGCTGGCGCTAATGACAA
>CAVNYN010209533.1:0-10646 GCA_963692815.1 Nyctanthes arbor-tristis
CATTCTATGGAGTTCATTGGACACTCCTATTGGACACATTAGGGGGACTAGAGTATCAAGTACTGGACAATTTTCAGCAAACCATCTAATTTCTACCATCTATTTAATTTTGTACTAAATTTTTTATCTGAACTAATACAGTGGTGGTTTGAATCTCTTTATTCAAATTGAATTATAATGAGAAATTATAATGTGATGAAATGAGTGGTGTAAATTTAATAGAAGTTTGAAATTTGTAGTTATAAATGAACAATTGTCAAATTAATAGTCAAATGGTTAAATCAGTAGTATGTGATAATTATAATGTGTTTTCGTAAAGAGAATCAAACACCTCCACAATATATCAAACATGTTCTAAAGTACAGTGCTTTGTGCACCTGTGTTGGATTGAATTGAAGTAAACAATACTACGGTTGTTTTTATCACTGAATACATATATTTAAAAAAATCACCGAATAATTTTTTCCCCTTCAAAAGAAAAAAATAAATAAAATCAAACCACGTATACAGTGAAGTAAGATCCAACTCCATTTCTCGTTGGTCGGCCAACATATGTTGACATTTCTCATTGCTCGTCTCATCTTCTAGACCCCACTCCATTTCCTTGGTAATGGTGATTAGATGGAGAATGCGTGCATGATTCGTTTGGTCTCTGAATAGCTACATTCTGTTCCAACGCCTTTACAACTTCTTTCATCGAAGGCTAATTCTTTGTCTCTGATTCAAGGCATCTTAAAGTGAGTTGAGCTATCTTTAAAGCCGCCTTTCATTCGTCGTCCATCCATAATGGTTGGTGGACATTTAGCCTCCTTCTATGAGGGAGGAAGGCTTTTGCATATTCAACCAAATTCTGACTGATAATGGACTGATTGAGATCAAATACACATAAGCATGTCAACATCTCAAGCAACACTACACCAAAGATTAAGACACACATATCACCCTATATTCTAAAAATTATCTCAAATTTACACATCACTATTTCCTTCAACTGTTTCAGCTCTAATTTCATTTTATCAAAATACTAGAAGGAACTAGATATATATATTCTAAACTTATCTCAAATCTTGATGCACTTTTTAAAAGTTATATATTATCTGTCATTAATATGCTTAACATGCCATTAAATCGTCGAAATCTTATTGCATGGCTCTAAAATTGAAACTCTGGAATCAGCTAATTTTTCTTAAAAGTTGAAATCTTATCATATGCTCCCTTTGTCTTACTAACATATGCTTGTTTTCTATTTTCGTTTGTCTCAAATTATAGTCATGTTTCCTTGCTCAAAGTATAATTATTTTTTTCTCACTTCACCAAAATGCCCCTGGCTATTTAAGATGGATTGGAATTCATTTATTACAAGGATAAAATAGGAAGAATATAAAGAATTTTTACAATTCCAACTATATATATTTAATATGTTTTCTTAATATATGAAAATTTGTGGTTGTCTATCTTAGCTAGTGGGACGGAGGGAGTACATATTTTAATGGTGTGAATTGATCTAATGATTAGTGTTCTCTTTCTCTCTATGTTACACACATCTAATTTGTCAGGGGAAAGAAGGGGAGTTATTTACTTTCTCTAATTGTTCTTTAATTTGTATTTGTACGAGTTTACAAAAGTTTCTTGTATAGTGGATTGTTTTACACATGGCTATGTTATCCGTAGATTTTCTCTTAGTATTTACCCTGTCCAGATTGTACTTTACAGGATTATGCAAATTTTGTCTGCCTCACTTTGAACTAAAATTTGACAAATCATGTGATAATAACTTCAATTCAGAATACTTGCATAATCTATATATGCATATCTATGGTACTCAATACACTTCCACCGTTCAAGTGTTACATCACCTATTTCTCTCTAATGTTTGCATCTTTAAATTTAGTCATTGTGTTTTTAGACGTTTTGCTTGATTTTAGTAGGTAACATTTTCTCCAGTGACATTAGTTGGAATTAGATTTCAGTTAATGTTAAGTTATTCTGTTTACCATTGCGGTTAGGTCAGGTCATGTGAAAAGTGGGATCAAAACGTGAACAGATTCAACTTTCTGGTCTTGCTTTCTGCGGTATGTTAGAATGAAGTTAAAAAAAAATATATATATATATATTGAAAACAATGCTACTGTAAAATATGAAAATAAGTACTGTCACAAAATTTTATAAAACCGAAGTTGAAACTAATGAAGGTAGATGCAGTCGGTCAAAGTAAAGTTCCAATTGACATTGCTTGTCGTACTGTAAACTTCAAGATCCTACTCTGGTGTTTCGTGATGAAGAATGCATGGACGACTGATTATTTTCGGTTTCTTTTGGTTGTTGAATAGCTGCAATTTGTTGCAATGTCTCCACAACTTGTTCCATCGAAGGCCGGTTTCTGGGGTGATCTTCAAGGCATTTTAAAGTGAGCTTACCAGCTTGAAGTGCGGCCTCCAAAGGGTATTGGCCTTCCATCCGTGCATCTACAATTCCCATTAGCTTCAACTTCTTTGAGAGAAAGGGTTTAGCATAATCAACTAAATTACGCTGGGAAGAAGGGCGATTGTAATCATTTAGACGTAAGCCTGTCAGCATTTCAAGCAACACTACACCAAAGCTATATACATCGCTCTTTACGCAAAGGTGACCTGTTATAATTAGAAATACAATGTGTTTAACATGGAATGTAACATAATAAAGAGTTCAAGAAATGTGACTGCTTTAATTAGTCTGGATGCTTAATTAGTTTTTTCTGAAATATAATTTTTATTTGATCTAATACCATGCATGTGCCAAACATGCCTAAGGGTGCATACCATGTTGAATGAATTGAAGAAACCGATGCTATTATTGTTGAGTGATGGATAGAACTAGGTATAACACTACTTCTAGAACAAACTTTTCTTTTCGAGGATAACACTGCTCTCAAGCACTGCCTATAATCCTCCTATATATGCCAGGAATATATGTATTTTTGTACATTGGCAATGCCAAACCAGTAGTGCCTTGGACATGTCTGTAAATTGTACCTAACAACAGAAACTTATTGCCAGATACAACGAGTCCAAACCTAGTTAGGCGGAAATGGTCTGCCTGAGTCCAGAACTAGTTAGACTACAGACTCTATATTAGTGTGCTTGAAAATTCGCAGTATATTTAGATGTGCTCAACTCTGGATTTTCCATACCAATTGTTCATTATTTAGCAGGACAACAGCAAGAGAAGAGGAGAAATTAGTTAGAAAATCATAAAACAGGATTAACAAACAATTGTGATACTCACCCACTGCAATATACTCTGGAGCAGCATAACCATATCTTCCCATAACTCCTCCGGTTTTATAACCATATCTTCCCATAACTCGGGTTATTAAGTGTGGATCCCTCTCTGAGGGTCCCAGTTTTGCCAATCGAAATCCTGATATTTTTGCACTGTAATTCTGCAATACAAGAGCTAAAGAGCGTAACTAATTAATTAGCCTAACATTAACTCATACAGTCAGAAGCCGTAGAATGACAATTACCAAAAGCAGAATCAGTAATTACTAAAAACTCATTGATTCAGGCACAAATATCATGAACTGATAATGTTCAACAATCTTAATTCTTGATGCCTAAAATTACCACACTTAATATGGCGGAAAAGTAATGGCCCCAGTACTGTTATATGAACAAGTAGCAAAAAGCTAGTGATAGGTTTGGCTCTATAGAAAAAGGCTAATAATTGTGCTTATAATAATCAGAATTAAGTTCATGCTCCAACAACAATTCCAAATTAACTAATAGAGAAAGAACTCAAAAAAGAAAACATCAGCCAGTAAGGAATTGTTTAACGGAACCATACCTTATCAAGTAGAATGTTGGAGGCCTTAAAGTGTGAGTGGATGACCGGCTTATCTAAAGTGCGCAAAAAAGCCAGGCCCCGAGCGGCTTCTGTAGCTATTTTGAGTCTTACATCCCATGATAAAGCTTCATTTGCAGTTCCTGCATTAATAACGGAAAGAGAATTAAGTAGAATTGGCAAACCATGTATCTCATTCCTTGTTTCCTAAAATAGATGGACCAAGTACTTACTTTTAAAGAGATGGTTTTCAAGGCTTCCTCTCTGCATAAACTCATATACAAGTAAAAGCCATTCATTATCTTCCAAACAGTACCCAAGGAGCTTGACCAAGTTGGGATGTGAACGCCTTCCTAGAAAGTTTAATTCTGCCTGCTTTTCCAAACTAATAATGAGTGAGAAAATCACAAGTACTACCTAAAGCATTTGAAGGCAGTCTAGGGACAAAGCCAGGAATTGATGGAGGACCTAACTAACCTTAGATAGGAAAGTATGGGGATTGAAGGGTGCAAAGTCCCCTTCACGGGGGTTCTGCCCATGAATTTTTCCTCTCTTTAAGTTTATAAATCTATCTTAAATATTTGATGAGAATGGAATTTCTCAACCTCATATTACAAAACATAAAGTTACACAAACAATCACGGTAAGAATGTAACTTCTAACGTTAAATATGAGATAAACATATTGAACCAAAAGTTACAAGTATAAAATGCAACTAAAATTCAATTCTTTAAATAAATAAAAAAGGAAATTAAAAAAAAAACCCTACTAGGTATGAGTACAATTTTGTTCATCCCTTTCACCCAGGTGTTTTTACTCATAATTGGATCTTACAAATTAACTCATATTAAAGTTGATGACGAGATATTTAATTTGAGAACCAAGTTGAATATATTTAAATTAGGATATTGACCCGATTTTGTCAAAGAGAAATACTATTTATATAAACTTTATGTAGATATATAATTTGTACTCTCCCTTATATTTACTTAAATGTTCTTGACTTCGCTTAAAGTTGTCTTTCAAAAAACATGGAGTCAGGCACATGTAAATACAAAGGAGCATGCATATATAATTTTTTTAAAATATATGTAGAAATAGCAGTTTTCTTTTATTTAAGCGGGTTGTGGAAGGTCGCCCAGCCGGGTCAAGATCTGCCGTCCCCAAACCCCGTCTCGTTCGCCGTCCCCCCAATTAAATCCTTACAAATCATTCCAATTTGACATGTCAACCATTCTTTTAATTCATTAAAAATCAATTAAACATATTTAATTAATAATTAAACACAAATGGTTTTAACACTCTCTCCATCTCTCCGTCCCTCTTTCTCTCCTGCCTCACGTTTGTATTTTTTCACCGGTTCCAGCACGGACTTTGGCGTTGGTGGCGACTGTAAAAATTGTTCCCACTCTTCCTCTTCAATGCCATCGTGATTGTCCAGTCCCACCTTCGCCTGATTATTAAAATGATAGGATGATTTTTCTTTCTTTTTTTTTCTCTTCCAGCCAATTGACAAAAGCAGCCAACTGCTTTTCGTGAATTATGTGGCCATTGAACCGATGACGGATAATTTTGCTATTCCCAATATTGTTGAAGTCCTTGGCATCACTATCTTCTGAAAAGTTTTCATTTCTGGATGCCAAATTGTTCCCTTGATCTAAAAGGAGCTTTGAATATTCTTTTAATTTGCGGTCAGGAAATAGTCTCGAAAAAATATAGGTCGTTCGATGCGACATTTTTTCACCAGCCCCCGCAACAATTCATACAAAAATTGAAAAATCCTTAAACTCCAAAACTTCCAACAAATTCATCCACTTTCAACCAGAATCGTGGCAGAGTGACCCAATTGACACAAGTGAAGATGAGAGAGAGGGGGGACGGAGAGAAGATGATTGAGAGAGAGAGGGGATATGGAGAGATGGAGTGGATGTTAACACCGTTTGTGCTTGATTATTAATTGAATATGTTTAATTTATTTTTGATTAATTAAAAGAATTGTTGACATGTCAAATTGGGATGACTTGTAAAAATTTAATTGGGGGGATGGCGAGCGAGACGGGGTTTGGGGACGGCAGATCTCGGTCCCGCCCAGCCTCGTTGATATCCCTGAACTAATTTCTTTTAACTTTTTAACCATTATGAATTCGAGCGAAGCTATTTTAGCCTTGTCGGTTCCTTATTAAAGCCACTAATAATTCAAACCATTACCTGCCATTCGTCTGATAGCTTCAATCTTTTGTAAGGGTATATCTTGACAGCAACCGCCATTCCTTTTCCAGCTTTAGACGGTTCAAGTTTCCGTGGGTCCACCGAACCCTTATATACGGTTCCAAGGTCCCCATAGCCCAGCACAAGGTCAGAACTGAAATTCTTGGTGGCCTTTTTAAGATCAGCAAATGTAAAATTCCTCAAAGCTGGACGAAGAATCAAGATATTTAAGTATTCTCAGAAACCCATAAAAGGAAACAGTACATATTTTGACATAAATGCAGACGGAAGTTAAAAAAAGAAAAGGTACCTGCTGGTGTAGAAGTTGAAGGTCCGGTGGAGGTAGCATCAGTGGCAGGCTGAAAACAGAAACAATTCCAAATAAAAAATCTACTAGTATTAAATTTTGAGTAAAACTAGCATAATTTACGTGTAAAATTTATGAATAATGATAAAGGAAGACACACGAACAGATGTTACGTACATTTTGATTTACTTCACTGGAAGAAGCTTCAAGTTGGATAATCTGCTCTTGAATTGGAGAATCCAGTCCATAATTGAAGCTACAGGATAAGGAGCTTAAACTTGAATCACTTGAGTAAGCTAAAGCAAGTTGCCACAACTCTTCTCTCTTAAGCACGGCTCCCACGAGTCTCTCCCAGTTGTCATAAACATTTCTTGACATCTACCTATTTTTATCAGAAATCCTGAAGGAATATCAAACAAAAGAATCCCAGTTGAATTGTTGAAACTTCAAGTCTTCAACTGTACGTAAATGAAATATCCAAGGGCAACTAAAGATAGTGATTTAAAGCTTTTTCAGTGATGATTAAAGTAAAGTAGTCGTTCCCAAAAAAACCAAGTCTGATTGGAGAAGTGATTTTAGCTCTTCTATCTGGAAACGCATACGTAGTTTCTTGGTCAATCCGACATAAATCAGTTGGATACTTTCCATTAAAAGTGTTGACAAGGAGAAAAAGCTAGCACAAAAGAGACGAGGGCAGGGTGGTGCGGGCAAAAGATTGCTGCTTTCCAGCACCTTTTGGCGCAAATGAAGATTCCAGTCTGGGCTCATTTATCACCCATGACCAAAAGAACAATTAACCAATGATTGCCTGTCAGTCTACATTTACAATCTTCTTCACAAATCATCTCCTCCTTTTACAGTTTTTAATTTAGGTCAAATTCTTATGCATTGAAACATATACTAATTGACGAGACATTGTTACCTGGACAACTCAAGTTGGGCACATAATAAAATTTGGCTAATTAGTACGGTCTACCTTAACGTTTGAGTTTTCTACGCTTTTCATTCCTATCGTTTTAAATCTAGAAATTACACCCTCAATTTCAAACTTCTTGCGTCATTTACCCTTTCTGTCAATTGATTTTAATTTGACCGTGGTCAATTTTTTATTATCATTTTTTTACTAAAAGACCAAGATACCCTCAAATATTATACTACTTCCGTCCCACAAAGATAGTCCGATAAGTAATTTTACGTGGATTAAGAAATAATAGTTAATGTAGTTGAAGCATTAAATTTTACTTTAGTTTTCCACATATACCCTTATGTCTCATTAATTATTTGAAAGTTTCAATGTATAGGTAATTGAATAACAATAATTAATTATGGGCACATATGGAAATGAAACATTAAATACATGTTCAATATGGTAACTGGACTATCTTTTTGGAACAGCCGAAAAATGAATACTGGACTATCTTTGTGGGACGAAGGTAGTATTACATTTGAGTCTTTTGAATTTTCGAATCATCTTTTTAATATTATATCATTATTAGTGAAGATATATCCTACTTAATTTTCAACCTAAACGAATTAAATTATTCAAATTTCTTTTGCTTTAATTAATTTTTTTACCCTTCCATTTCTTTGAAGTTTTAATTTGATGTGAATTTTTTTGTTAGTACTGATTTTAACATGACGCAAAAGACGGACTTGAGAAGAATAAATTTTTGTTCTAATTCTTTTCATTGCAAATTCTCTCACGATTTCAAGGGCATCTTGGTCTTTTAGGAAAAAAGTTGATCATCTAATAATGATATACTAAAAGATTTTAATGAAAGTAGTAGATTGTGCTAGGAATGATGAAATTTATGGTGTAAGTGCCAGGTTTGAAACAATATGGACGAAAAGCACAATTAATCCGAAAGTTTGGGGTAGATATTGCTAATTAGCCAAAATTCAAGTTTTAATATTTTGAGGGCATCTTCGTCTTTTAATTAAAAAATTTGACCATTTAATGGTCAAACTAACATTAATTGACAAAAATGGTAGATGTCTCAAGGAAGGTTGAAATTGAGGGTGTAATTGTTATAGGTTTAAAACGATAGCAATGAAAGGTGTATAAAACTCAAATATTAGGAGTTAATAGTACTAATTAGCCATAAAATTTTGTATTAATGACCCTTTTTTAATTATTATACAAGGGGATATAGGGAAGGGGAAGGGGTAGCTAAGTGTGGTTCAAGCTCGAGGCTCTTTACCCCTGGAACGTGAACATCATAATCACTACGATACTTGTTCAACTCACGTAATTGCTCGTCTTGTCTTCTAGATCCCACCCCCGTTTCCATGGTGGTGGTGATGATGAGATGGAGAATGCTTTGGTGGATTTGCTTTTAGATTATTTTGGTATGCAAATAGCTGCAATCTGTTCCAGCGCCTACATAACCTCTTTCTTTGAAGGCCGCTTCTTGGACCCGGATTCAAGACATCTTAAAGTGAGGCATTTTCGGCAACGACCTCAAACTTTAGGGGCCTTTCGTATCAATAAGCCTGTGGTTAATCTGTGATATATTCTATAAATAGGTACCACATGCGGTATAGAAAACTGCACTGTACTATTTTTAGCTTAAAGTTCGATAGTTAATTGCTTACTTCATGTTAATTCTACCATATTCTTTAAGAATAATTCCACTTTAACAGCGAATCGTGAACTCCACTTTAAACAACCTGCTTAAATGACAAAATTACTCCCTTCGACACTTAGAAAATTTCAGAGTTTAAACTTCTAATCTACATAATTAACAAGATTAAAGATAAGTAATTTAAATAATCATAATTAAAGGTTGTTTAGTTATAATTAACTTATTAAGGAGAAAATTAAATTTGTTTAGTTTATTAGTTTATTAAGATTGTTTAGTTAATTATTTTAGTTTATAAGTTCATGCCAAGCAAGGGCGGAGCTAGCTGTCGATATTGGGGTGTGCCGAAAATATAGATTAATACTAATTTGTATATTAATTTTTTTTTAATTATTTATATGGTGAAAAAATATTTTTTTGTCAAAATGGGATGTGCCTAAGCAAAGGGTGGCACACCCCTAGCTACGCCCCTGATGCCAAGGTGGTATCAGAGTCATGCAAGATAATTTAGTTAGAAATTGTAAATTAGAACAAATCAATATGCTAAAAACTATAAAAGAAGAAAATATAAAGGTAAACGTAATACCAAAAAGATTAGAAAATATAGAGAAAATTTTAGAAATTGTAAACAAAAACTTAACAAAAATATAAGAAGTGGAAAAGAGAAAACCTAAGAGAATAATAACAGATAAAGAATTAAAAGCTATAACTAAATTAGAAATTAATGTAATAACAGAACAAATAGAAAAATTTATGGAAGACCCAACAGAAGAAGAATATGGACAAAAATATGAGTAGTTAAAATTAGAAAAAATAAATATGAATCAAGCTATAATACCTTCAGGACGATCATCATCAACACCGAGGGTACAACAAACCCCTATAGGACAATCACCACCTGGAACAAATCAAATTAATCAAGAGGAAGTGGAGAGTAATATAACAAGTAAAACAAATATAACAAATAGACCGGATATTTATATGCCACAAAAACAAGAACAAAAACACTCCTCAATTAAATTTTCACCACAACACTAAAAAAATTATACAAAATCAAATAATAATTACCCAACTCAATATACACCTTGGAGAAGTATGGAAACCCAAATTAGTTCAGAAGAAAAATGGTTAGACTTAGGGTGTGTACAAGATATAGACCGTGAGCTAGAATTATGGATGACATCTATGGCAATGCTAGTATAAACTACAGAATTAACGGGAAGACAACTCCAGTTAATGTTAGAAAATACATTCATAGTAACTACAACAAGATAATGGGAAAATAGTAGTGCAGAACTTAAAACAATCGTAAGAGGAAATGACCAAGATGAAATAGAAACAATATTAGGTAGATATGAAGAAGTTTTAAGAGGAAAATATACACTAGTAATAAATACTAATACAATAGAAGATTCAAAAAGGAGAAATAAGTACTTACTTGCTAATTTAACAATATGTGATATGTGTTATTTTAGATAATTTGACTGTGAATTTAGAGAATCTATATATATATATATATATATATATAATTATGAGACTTAAGTCTCTAGTTTTTTTTCCTGCCTAAAGTGGGCACCACAAAGAAACTGTTGATGTCATTTTTATTTTCTTTCTTTCTTTCTTTCTTTCTTTCTTTCTTTCTTTCTTTCTTTTCTTTTTCTTTTTTTTTTGGTTGCTTGAATTGAATTTTTACTCATACATTTCCGAAAATCTCTCCTCTCTACTTT